>JACXGJ010015433.1:0-13518 GCA_016801105.1 Esox niger | reverse complement strand
CAGACAGAGCATGCCGAGAGAGCACAGACAGAGCATGCCGAGAGCACAGACAGAGCATGCCGAGAGAGCACAGACAGAGCATGCAGAGAGAGCACAGACAGAGCATGCCGAGAGCACAGACAGAGCATGAAGGGAGAGCACAGACAGAGCATGCAGAGAGCACAGACAGAGCATGCAGGGAGAGCACAGACAGAGCATGCTGAGAGCACAGACAGAGCATGCAGGGAGAGCACAAACAGAGCATGCCGAGAGAGCACAGACAGAGCATGCCGAGAGAGCACAGACAGAGCATGCAGAGAGAGCACAGACAGAACATGCCGAGAGAGCACAGACAGAGCACAGACAGAGCATGCAGAGAGAGCACAGACAGAGCATGCAGAGAGAGCACAGACAGAGCATGCCGAGAGCACAGACAGAGCACAGATAGAGCATGCAGAGAGAGCCCAGACAGAGCATGTGGAGGAACAGTGCATGTAGAGAGCACAAAGAGGCAGAGCACAGAGAAAGCACAGACAGTGAGAAAGCTGGTAGAGGGAGCCTGAAGTGAGCACAGAGAGCATAGAGATAGAGCATACAGGGATAGAATACATATTGAGCATAAAGAGAGTATACAGATAAAACATGTAGAGAGTGCTTGAAGACAGAAAAGAGAGCAAACAGAGAGAGCATACAGAAAGAGCACGCAGATAGTGCTTGAAGACAGCACATAGAGCAAACAGAGAGAGCATACAGAAAAAGCATGCAGATAGCGCTTGAAGACAGCACAGAGAGCAAACAGAAAGAGCATACAAAGAGATGTGGAAGAACTGGTAAAAAACATTCAAATACCATTCTGGTGTAATCATCAATCAATATCATTTGCTGTCTCCCTCTTGTTGGAATGAGCAACGCCTGTGGTTTCCTGCAAGGAAGTTGTCCTCAAACAAATAACATTAGTTAAACAATGGCCATCTCTGTGGAACTGCAGTTAATGATCACCTTTCTGTGGCCATCTCTGTGGAACTGCAGTTAATGATTACCTTTCTATTTTCGTTGGTTGTGAGGGAATGTTTGTGTGTGTTATCTAATTGCAGAAGGGAAAACTGAACACTATTGTACATTACTTTACACCAGCACCCTATTAGCTATTTTGTACATTACTTTACACCAGCACCCTATTCCCTATTTAGTACAATACTTTACACCAGCAACCTATTCCTTATATAGTACACTAGGGTAGATCAGCACCCTATTCCCTATATACTACACTATGTTAGACCAGCACCCTATTCCCTATATGGTACACTATGTTAGACCAGCACCCTATTCCCTATAAACAGTGCCTTGCAAAAGTATTCACCCCCCCCCCTTGGCTTTTCACCTATTTTGTTACATTACAGCCTTTAGTTCAATGGTTTTTAATCTGAATTGTATGTGATGGATCAGAACACAATAGTCTAAGTTGGAGAAGTGAAATGAGAAAAATATATACATAAAACTATTTTTTAAATAAAAAACTGAAAATTGGCATGTGCATATGTATTCACCCCTGTTGTTATGAAGCCCATAAAAAGCTCTGGTGCAACCAATTACCTTCAGACGTCACATAATTAGTGAAATTATGTCCACCTGCGTGCAAAGTGTCACATGATCTGTCAGTACATATACACACCTTTCTGAAAGGCCACAGAGGCTGCAACACCTAAGCAAGAGGCACCACTAACCAAACACTGCCATGAAGACCAACTCTGCAAACAAGTTGTTAGGTTATAAAAAAATATCAATATCTTTTATGATCCCCAGGAGCACCATCAAATCTATCATTACCAAATGGAAAGAACATGGCACAACAGCAAACCTCCCAAGAGACGTCCGCCCACCAAAACTCACGGACCGGGCAAGGAGGGCATTAATCAGAGAGGCAGCACAGACCGAAAGTAGCCCTGGAGGAGCTGCAGAGTTCCACAGCAGTGACTGGAATATCTGTACATAGGACGACCATAACAAGTACACTCCATAGAGCTGGGCTTTATGGCAGAGTGGCCAGAAGAAAGCCATTACTTTTAGCAAAAAACAAAATGGCACGTTTTGAATTTGCAAAAATGCATGGGGGAATGTATGGAGGAAGGTGCTCTGGTCGGATGAGACTAAGAAAGAAAACGCTAAGTCTGGCGCAAACCCAACACATCACCCAAAGAACATCATCCCCACAGTGAAACATGGTGGTGGCAGCATCAGGCTGTTGGGATGTTTTTCAGTAGCCAGGACTGGGAAACTGGTCAGAGTTGAGGGAAAGATGGATGGTGCTAAATACAGGGATATTCTTGAGCAAAACCTGTACCACTCTGTGCGTAATATGAGGCTAGGAAGGAGGCTCACCTTCCAGCAGGACAATGACCCCTAACACACTGCTAAAGCAACACTTGAATGGTTTAAGGGGAAACATGTAAATGTGTTGGAATGGCCTAGTCAAAGCCCAGACTTCAATCCAATAGAAAATCTGTGGACAGACTTAAAGATTGCTGTTCACAAGCACAAACCATCCAACGTGAAGGAACTGAAGCCGTTTTGCAAGGAAGAATGTGCAAAAATCCCAGCGGTAAGATGTGGCAAGCTCATAGAGACTTATCCAAAGCGACTTGGAGCTGTCATTGCTGCCAAAGGTGGCTCAACAAAGAACTGACTTTAGGGGGGTGAATATTTATGTACATTGACCTTTTTCTGTTATTTTGTCCTATTTGTTGTTTGCTTCACAATAAATTACAAAAAACATCTTCAAAGTAGTGGGCATGTTCTGTAAATGTAATGATGCAAATCCTCAAACAATCCATGTTAATTCCAGGTTGTGAGGCAACAAAACATGAAAAATGGTGAATACTTTTGCAAGGCACTGTACTACACTACTTTAGACCAGCACCCTATTCCCTGTAAAGTACACTACTTTAGACCAGCACCCTATTCCCTATATAGTACACTGCTTTAGACCAGCACCCTATTCCCTATATAGTACACTGGTTTACACAGCACCCTATTCCCTATATAGTACACTGGTTTACACAGCACCCTATTCCCTATATAGTACACTGGTTTACACAGCACCCTATTCCCTATATAGTACACTGGTTTACACAGCACCCTATTCCCTATTTAGTACACTACTATATATATATTTATATATACACATATATACACACATATATATCGTTTTTTCCATTGCACATTGTGTTCTTATCATTTTTGTGTGAAGCTAGTGTTTTGAAATATGTATGCCTTTGGCCAGGTCATCATTGTATGTAAGAATATGTTTTCAATTGGCTTACTTGGTTAAATAAAGGTTAAATAAAAATGTATCATCTCCTACTGATCCAAAATTCACAGTTCCTTAGCAAACAACGTCGGTAGTTACAAAAGTAGTGAACTGCATAGGAAATAAGGTGCAATTTGTTAACTAAACAAGTTACCAGATACTGGCTCAACTCTTTAAAGAATTTGCCTTTAAAATATTTAAATATCTAACCATTTAACCCCACAGCCATCTAACCATCTAAACATTAAAGCATCCAAACATCTAAATACCTAACATTTAACCATCCAGCCATCCAAATATCTAAACATTTAAATACATCAAAATCTAAATAACCATTTAACCATCCAATAATACATCCACACAACAGTATCCATCCATCCAAGCATCCATTCAATCAAACCTGCAGAATATCTGTTAGGTATAACTGTAGTACTGTAGGTGTCTGTGTGTGTGTGTGTATGAATGTAATAATAATGTCATGTTGACAACACACTGGTGTGTGTGTGTGTGTGTGTGTGTATGAATGTAATATCAATGTCATGTTGACAACACACTGGTGTGTGTGTGTGTGTGTGTGTGTGTGTGTGTGTGTGTGTACAACCACCTAACAGGTTACTGCTATTTGCTTGCGTTTTTTAAGAAGACAGGGAAATCCCTAACCTCTGACCGCTGACCTATGAACTCCTCCTGTTTACACATTGGGGGTGCAGGAAGTGTTAAATCTGTCAGACAACCAGGCGGGATACTTGACATCCGACCACACCAAGAAGCTCTGAGTGTGTATGAGTACTGAGTGTGTATGAGTACTGAGTGTGTATGAGTAATGAGTGTGTATGAGTACTGAGTGTGTATGAGTCCTGAGTGTGTATGAGTACTGAGTGTGTATGAGTCCTGAGTGTGTATGAGTCCTGAGTGTGTAGTAGTCCTGAGTGTGTATGAGTACTGAGTGTGTATGAGTATAGAGTGTGTATGAGTATAGAGTGTGTATGAGTCCTGAGTGTGTATGAGTACTGAGTGTGTATAAGTACAGAGTGTGTATGAGTACTGAGTGTTTATGAGTACAGAGTGTGTATGAGTACTGAGTGTGTATGTGTCATGAGTGTATATGAGTACTGAGTGTGCAGAGTACAGAGGGTGTATGTGTCCTGAGTGTGTATGAGTACTGAGTGTGTATGAGTCCTGAGTGTGTATGAGTACTGAGTGTGTATGAGTATAGAGTGTGTATGAGTCCTGAGTGTGTATGAGTACTGAGTGTGTATGAGTACAGAGTGTGTATGAGTACTGAGTGTGTCTGAGTACAGAGTGTGTACGAGTACTGAGTGTGTACGAGTACTGAGTGTGTACGAGTACTGAGTGTGTATGAGTACAGAGTGTGTATGTGTCCTGAGTGTGTATGAGTACTGAGTGTGTATGAGTACAGAGTGTGTATGAGTACTGAGTGTGTACGAGTACTGAGTGTGTACGAGTACTGAGTGTGTATGAGTACAGAGTGTGTATGAGTACTGAGTGTGTATGTGTACTGAGTGTGTATGAGTCCTGAGTGTGTATGAGTACTGAGTGTGTATGAGTGCTGAGTGTGTATGTGTACAGAGTGTGTATGAGTACTGAGTGTGTATGAGTACTGAGTGTGTAAGTGTCATGAGTGTGTATGAGTACTGAGTGTGTATGAGTACTGTCAGTGTCCTAAGTTATTTAGATGGTATATTCCAAGCACACACACACACACACACACACACACACACACTCACAAACACACACAAACACACACGTATTCACACACAAACACACACACACACAAACACACACACGTATTCACACACAAACATACACATAAACACACACACGTCATATATTGATAGTGGGAGACAACAGGTAATGGTGGGAGAGAACAAGTAATGGTAGGAGAGAACAGGTAATGGTGGGAGAGAACAGGTAATGGTAGGAGACAACAGGTAATGGTGGGAGAGAACAGGTAATGGTAGGAGACAACAGGTAATGGTAGGAGACAACTGGTAATGGTAGGAGACAACAGGTAATGGTAGGAGACAACTGGTAATGGTAGGAGACAACAGGTAATGGTAGGAAAGAAGCCAAAATAAGATGAGGCATTCCCAGTAACCTCCAATCCATTTTTATAATGTGCAGATGTAGCCCCTATACATCCCACTAATACCATCCTGTCCCTCCCTCTGTGTTCACAACAAACATTTGACTTCGTAGTTATCTCAGTTCTGTTTTGTATAAAGCAGCAACACTGTGAAATCTGCTGGTCATCAAATGATCCCTCTGCTCCAGCTACGTTGATCCCATCCACATACATTAGATAAATATAAACTCTTGACTGTCACCTGAAACACCCATGTTTAATACTGACTATAGTTTGACCAATGTTTCTCAAACCCAGCGTTCCCTTATGGAGAGATGATTGCTTTCTATTAACACTACAGGTTTGACCCAAGCTTGGGAACTATTTCAGACACTAGCTACTATGATCTTTTCAATTAAGTGTATTACTTTAAGCAATGTCCTATATAATCTTAGACTTGTTCGATATCCCAAAACAATTTTGACTGGTTTGAGGTCAGGCGATTGTGGAGTAAGGGTCATCTGATGCAACACTCCATCACTCTGCTTGGTCAAATAGCCCTTACACAGCCTGGAAAAACAAATGTCAGCCCCATTAAGTGCAAAACAGATGGGATGGCGTATTGCTGCAGAATTTTGTTGTAGCCATGTTGGTTAAACGTGTCTTGAATTTTAAACATATTGCCGACTGTGTCACCAGCAAAGCACACCCACACCATTACACCTCCTCATCCATGCTTCACATCGGGAACCAAACAAACTGATATTATTCGTTTACCCACTTTCCATATCACATAGACATGGCGGTTGGAGCCAAAAATGTATTGTTCATCGATAGTGTTTTAGTGGCACAAGCAAGTCTCTTACTCTTATACCGTTGATGTTCAGGTGTGTCTGTTAGTTGAACTCTGAGAAACATTATTTTGGGCTGCACTCTGAGGTGCAATTAATTGCAGATTACTGAGGCTGGTAAGTCTAATGACCTTGTCCCCTGAGATAACTCTGGGTCTTTCTTTCTTGGGGTGGTCCTCATAAGAGGCAATTCTTGAAATGTTCTAGATTGACTGACCTTCATGTGTTAAAGCACATCTGGACATGGCAGTTGTTACCCATTGTTCTTTGCAAAAATGCCTAAGCGCCATAAATTGGATGGGGACCTTTTGTGTACCGCAATTGTCATCTCTTTGTACATTCTTAATTGGATTGAGTAGGCATTGACTAGGCCACTCATAATTTTTAAGAAACTCAAGTGTGGCTTTGAATGACCTCCAGCTGGGAAGAACTCCTAATGACCTGTTGCCCCTGTTAAACATTATTACACGGGTCAAAATGTTAATTGGGTTATGTATTTGGGAGTGTGTGTGTGTGTTTTAGTTTGGGTGTGAGTTTTAGTGTGTGTATGTGTGTGTGTGGGCGGGGGGGATACTAACAGGAAGTCAACAGTACTAATTAATCCTAGTCTATAATTAAGCAGCTGTGTCTAAGAGGAAACAGAGAATGTGCCCCTTCCTGCTCTGCCTGTCTTTCTGTCTGTCTCTTGTCTCTGTGACTTTCTCTCTGCCTGCATGCATTTCTTTTTGTCTCTCTGTCTTTCTGTCTCTCTGTCTGTCTCTCTGCCTGTCTCTCTGCCTGTCTCTCTGCCTGTTTCTTTGTCTGTCTCTTTTTCTGTCTGTGTGTCTGTCTGTCTGTGTACTTTTAACGCTTCCTGTCTCCCAGGCAGATCTGACAGGATGAAGGTACCGCCCAGAGAGTTGTCTCCCAAACTCCTCAAAAAAATCACTCTGTTCAGTCCAAACACTCTCCATATCTGGCTGACTGTTAAGATGGCGTGTTTGGTTTCGATGCTGTGGGCTTTTCACTGTAATCAGATCATTGTAAATGTGGGCAAGCGTTTCTTTTTTGTATTCCAGTACAAACCTCTTCTGGGGATCTCGAAACCTCTTCTGGGGATCTCGAAACCTCTTCTGGGGATCTCGAAACCTCTTCTGGTGATCTCGAAACCTCTTCTGGTGATCTCGAAACCTCTTCTGGGGGATCTCAAAACCTCTTCTGGGGATCTCGAAACGTCTCACAGTTTTGTTGTAGCCCGGTACTACTGCACCTGAATCAAGCAGCTGAAAGCTTGATAATTATTAAACTGGTCAATTTAGGTGCGCTTGATCTGGAATACATCTAATACTTGGGATGGATAAGATACTGCTAAATGTGAGTAACTGCTTTATGCTTCATCCTAGCAGTGTGGAATAAAATCATAACCAAATTAGAACATGGACAACCTCATAACCAGACTAGAACATGGACAACCTCATAACCAGACTAGAACATGGACAACCTCATAATCAGACTAGAACATGGAAAACATCATAACCAGACTAGAACATGGACAACCTCATAACCAGACTAGAACATGGACAACCTCATAACCAGACTAGAACATGGACAACCTCATAACCAGACTAGAACATGGACAACATCATAACCAGACTAGAACATGGACAACCTCATAACCAGACTAGAACATGGACAACATCATAACCAATCTAGAACATGGACAACCTCATAACCAAACTGGAACATGGAAAACCTCATAACAAGACTAGAACATGGACAACCTGATTACAAGACTAGAACAGGACACAATCTTAACCAGACTAGAACATGGACAACATCATAACCAAACTGGAACATGGACAACATTATAACCAGAATAGAACACAGACAAAATCGGACTTTGATAGAATTTGATTGGAACATAGACTACATCGGGGCCCAGGCTGGAACATGAGCTGCATCTGAATGTTCTTTTAAATCCATTCAATTTGGGAAATGTGCATTACAAATATGCTTGATTTATTGATGAGGCCGTAAATCTCCATCCCAGTGGGATTAACAGATTCACAGTTTACTGATTCAACAGACCTCCCATGATGCATTAGTGATGTCCTCATCGCCTGATGTCACATTTTACATGTAACACATTTACTCAGTAATACAGCTGACACTCTTATCCAGAGTGACTTAATGTCATAAATGTAATGTCAGATATTTACTGCCTATGGTACTTTATACGGTACTACAGGGCATGCCTGAGCCAATGGGAAGTAATTAGTGGAATTTCCTGCCTGTCCAAGAGACAGACCCCTGTGCTAGGCAATGTCCCCTTCACTCTACTTTGGGACTTAATGGCAACCAGAAAAGAGGCCTTCTGGCCCTCCATCACCACTTCCACCACTTTCTCCAGTCCTCCAAACCTCTCAACAGGAGACCGAAATATGTTCATACACCTGTAAGTGGCTCTCTTATCTGGTTAAATCAGACAAGTCCTTCAGCCTCTTGTATGGACTCAGTTAATGACTACAAGGAAAGAGAAATAGAAAGAGCGGGAGAAGGGAGGCATATTAAATAGAAAGAGAGAGAGCAGGGTGACATATGAAATAGAAAGAGAGAGAAAAGGGAGACTGCAGAGAGATGTAAAAGCCATATAACACAGAATAAAGTCTGGTTTAGACCCAAGACAGAAAAAAAATGTGTTGACAAATGTGACGTGATTTTGCAGAAAAGGTTCAGAATGTCCTTGGGAGGCCTGACATTTACAAAACTGAGTTGTAAGTTTTGTTTTTAAAAATAAATGTTCACCCAAATGGTACCCTAATTGCAATACACTGCTCTATTTAAAAGTAGCACACTACTTTAGAGTGCACTTTGGGTCTTAAGCTAAACTCTGAAGTGGCCAGGTAATGGATTCTTGTTTTTCTACAAAATGTTAATCCGTAATGAAATGACCGGCAATAATGGTGCGAGAACTTGATGTATCCTAGCGGGATGACAACCTGTCAAAATGCTGCCTTTGCAACGCTCACGAATGATGTCATTGAAGGTCACTGTGAACGTTGCATCATCTGAAAATGCACCAAGATGTCTGATTGAATTGTACACATTTTGAAGCACATTTGATCAAAATTTGTATCACCGAAGATACATTCAGAATTCAGGTTTTACATTTGAGACAGATTTTCTTGTCAGAGTGTAAACGTGTTACAGGATTTTGAAGTGCTTCTTACAGTTTTGCCCTAGTTGCCGTGGATGTTCCGTTGGAAATGTATTGACGGGCAATAGATAGTGACACTGCTGATCATGCAATGTGTGATTGTTAACATGCTGTACGCTGCTTGCTGTTACCTACCTGCCAAACCTTTTAGAATTTACTCTAAGAGTTTTCAAACGCAATTTTGTTTCAATTGACTTTTTAACCAACTTTCTACACAGGGACTTTATTTGGACTTAATTAACGGAACTACTCACCCCTGAACACCCGAAGCTAAGTACCATTATTATGCCTTACCATTGTAATTGTTGTTGCTGCAACACAGAGAACTGTTGTCTTCAGTAAACGTTAGCAGATTTAGAGGCTCAGCTTCAGACGCAAATGTCAGGCAAGGATCATGTTAGTGTAGAAATGAGAAAAACTGCGTCTGTGCCCCCAGGAAGAAACGGTCGTGTTGTTAGCCGCCCCAGCACAGCTCCTGCAGCCGGGCAAGAACTTTCTCTTGGTCACTGGGAATAAATACCATCGACCAGTTAAACCTGGGTCGCTGCTAGAGCCGACTGAGATTTTCAACAGGTTTTCCCCACTGGAGTCGGAGTCAAGACCCGAGCCGTCTTCGGAGGGGAATGATCGACAGGCATTTTCTACCGGTGGCCCGGAAAAACTGAAAACTTTAGTCATCCGCGACTCCAATACCCACAGTATGAGACTGAAGAATCAGCCAGCGATCGTACACTGTTTACCGGGGGGCAGAGCCACCGACGTAGCCGCAAATCTGGGGTTGGTGCTAGCGAAGTCTAAAACTGGCAAGTATAGAGAGTACAGAGATATTGTTCACATTGGCACCAACGACGTTAGGATGAAACAGTCAGAGGTTACGAAGCAGAACATAGCATCAGCGTGTAAACTAGCTAGAAAGATGTATCGGCATCGAGTAATTGTCTCTGGCCCCCTCCCAGCTAGGGGTAGTGACGAGCTCTACAGCAGACTTGCCCAACTCAGTCGCTGGCTGAAAACTGAGTTTTGCCCGTCGCAGGAGGTAGAGTTTGTAGATAACTGGCTCTGTTTTTGGGACTCGCACAGAAATAGGGTCAGGCCTGATCTGCTGAAGAGCGACGGACTTCATCCTAGCTAGAGTGGTGGTCTTCTTTTATCTAGGAACATTGACAGGAGTCTCACTCCTCTAGTCTCGCCAAAAGATAGGGTGCAGGACAGGCTGCGGGCTGTTAGCCAGACTTCTAGCATAGAGGAGTCTGCCGATAGCATAGCCAGAGTAGTTAGTACAGCGTTGGCTATTGCGACTGTGACTTGTTCCAGGCTGAGAAACGTTAAACAAGGAAGCGCTAACAATAGCAACCTTATTAATATAAAACCTTCCTCCACTTCGGTCACAAATAAAAATGACTATATTACCTCGCGTCTCAAAATGGGACTCCTAAATGTTAGGTCCCTTGCTCCAAAGGCAATTTCAGTAAATGAATTGATCTCTAATCATAAATTTGATGTTATTGGATTATGTGAAACATGGCTAAAGCCTGATGAATTTACTGCCCTAAATGAGGCCTCTCCTCCTGGCTATACTAGTGATCATATCCCCCATGCATCCCGAAAAGGAGGGGGTGTTGCTAATATCTATGACAGTAAATATAAATGTACTCTTAAACACATCTCTCGTGTTATTCTTTTGAAGTTTTGCTCATGAAAGTTAACCAAGCTGATAAATCGTTTTACATAGCCACTATTTACAGGCCCCCCGGGCCATATACAATGATCCTCAATGAGTTTCCAGAATTCTTGTCTAACCTTGAGGCCATGGCAGATACTATTCAAAATTTTTTCGATTTCAATATTCACATGGAAAAGTCTAACGACCCTCTTCAAAAAGCCTTTGAAGTCATAATTGATTCAATGGGTTTTATGCAACATGTCTCAGGTCAAACGCACAGCCACAATCAAACCTTAGATATAGTCCTGTCATGAGAAATAGATATTGTAGATCCAGCAATTTCCCCCCAAAATCCTGGAATATCGGATCACTGTCTTTTTACATTTAACGTTAAAACAAGAAATCCACTCGCTTCTGCTCGATCAGCGTATTTCTCCAACCTGATTGAGGTGAACAAAAACAATCAAAAATGTCTCTTTGATACAGTTGCAAAGTTAACTAAAAAGCATTGCTCAACAAGTGAAGTGGGTCTTCACTTTATCTGTAATGAATACGTGAACTTCTTTGATATAAAGATCATCACCATTAGAAAACTAGTAACAGATTCCTCCTTAAACAATGATAGTCCCTAAAATCTAATTGTCCTGAACATAACAAATTGTTCCCTTTCCTCCAGACCAAACTCACAATTTTTTTTTAAATTACACCTCTTCTAAAAAAAATATAATATGGATCCAGACATATTAAACAACTATAGGCTAATATCGAACCTCCCATTCCTCTCAAAAATGGGAATGTTCTAGCCTGGTTTAAATCCTGTTTATCTGAAAGATATCAGTTTGTATGTGTGGATGGTATATCCTCTGACAAATCAAAAGTATGTTTTGGTGTTCCTCAAGGCTTTGTTCTGGGCCCTTTATTGTTCTCATTATATATGCTACCTCATGGTGATGTAATCCGGAATCACAATGTCAGTTTTCACTGTTATGCTGATGACACATTGTTATATATATTAATTAAGCAAGGAGAAGCCCCAAAATTAGCTACTTTGGAAGCATTGTGTTTCAGATATTAGGAAGTGGATTACAGAGGACTTCCTGCTTTTAAACGCAATAACAAAATAAATGCTTGTTTTAGGACCGAGGAACAAAGAGCTTTATTGGCAGATCTCACTGTGTAAATTGATGGCTGGATGGTCGTATCCCAAAAAACTGTAAGAAATCTCGGCGTTACCCTCGACCCTGACCTCTCCTTTGATGAACATATAAAATATATCTCAAGAGTTGCTTATTTTCATCTTCGAAACATTGCAAAAATCAGAAACTTTCTATCAAAAACTGATGCAGAAAACTAATCCATGCTTTTGTTACATCAAGATTAGATTACTGCAAGGCTCTTTTTTCCGGTTACCCTGATAAATCAATAAATACAATTCTATTGGTGCTACACACTGCTGCTAGAATCCTAACCAGAACAAATAAATGTGAACACATTACTCCAGTGCTAGCCTCTTTACACTGGCTGCCTGTTAGGGTTAGGGCTGATTATAAGGTTTTATTGTTAACCTATAAATCAATTCATGGACTTGCTCCTACTTATCTCGCTAAAATGATCCAGCCATAAATACCTGCACGTAACCTTAGATCACAAGATTCAGGCCTTTTAACTGTACCTAAAATGTAAAAACAAACAGCCGGAGGCAGGGCTTTCTCTCATACAAATGCAGACTCAGTGCAAACCTTCAAGCGTCTACTAAAGACTCATCTCTTCAGCCTGGTCTATGATTAAGTGTTGTCTGGCCCAGGGGTGTGAAGGTGACCAGAAAGGCCTGATACTGTCCATCCTTGCTGTTTTGCAAGTTGGGCTCTCAATGCCACTGGGATCCTCTTTTTTGTTCGTAAAAATATTTATATTAGAAATAGTGTTCGGAAACGTTCTAATTGACATAAACCTGGAGTGATGTATTTATTAGGTTCTCCAGTACTTTTCTAGATTTATATATAAAAGATTCTATCAATTATAATGACGGTCACAGGTTGGTGAAGCGCCATTGAGGAGTTTAATGACATTTTAAAATAATTTTCCAGTGTCTTATTCTGGTGGCAAGATGACAAATGAATGTCTGTCATTTCACCAATATAATGGAATAATTATCCATAATAATCAATCATGGAGTTTAGGTTCGTCTACTCACACAGATGCAGGCTTTTGGATACAGCACAGGTACCAAGGAGAGGGTGGAGAGATGAGGAGAGGGTGGAGGGATGAGGAGAGGGTGGAGGGATGAGGAGAGGGTGGAGGGATGAGGAGAGGGTGGAGGGATGAGGAGAGGGTGGAGGGATGAGGAGAGGGTGGAGAGATGAGGAGAGGGTGGAGGGATGAGGAGAGGGTGGAGGGATGAGGAGAGGGGGGAGGGATGAGGAGAGGGTGGAGGGA
>JACXGJ010015432.1:0-13521 GCA_016801105.1 Esox niger | reverse complement strand
GAAGTAGAACTGGAAATATGGAAATGGGAAAGGTGAACAGGAGATGGGGAAATGGGGAATTAGAACAGGAGATGGGGAAATGGGGAAGTAGAACAGGAGATGGGGAAATGTGGAGTAAGAACAGGAAATGGGGAAGTAGAACAGGAAATGGGGAAATGGGGAAGTAGAACAGGAGATGGGGAAATGGGGAAGTAGAACAGGAGATGGGGAAATTGTGAAGTAGAACAGGAGATGGGAAATGTGGAAGTAGAACTGGAGATGGGAAATGGGGAAGTAGAACAGGAGATGGGAAATGGGGAAGTGGAGATCTATGGTAGTCTACTGGTCATAGCTCTAGGGTGGTCCTGTGATCTAAAACCATTCTCGAAGATCCCCCACTTAATGAATTATCCACTGAATGAAGGATAAAATGCCTGAAAATATATAAGTGGTGTAATGATCCAGTTTTGGAGAAATCTTCATAACGGTATGCTACAATTGGCATGAAGAGAAGATGTGCTTTTCCTCACCAGTATTGTGTTTTCATGACAACACAAAAAACAGTCTGATGACTTAGCACACAGTAGGTACTTTTTCACATCTATTTTCATTTAATGAATCAAATGTTCAATTGGTTTCCATCACTGAGACTTTTGGACATGAATAAGATTTGTATTAATGTCTTATGTTTGATTAAAAAAATGTTTCTAATTTGTCCTAATGATAGAGAGACAATGACAGAGATCATTGTGTGAGGCTGGCCATTGGGAACGGTGTGAGAGCCGAGATATGGAAGGAATTTCTGGACCGATTTGGGAACATCCAAGTGAGAGAGTTTTATGCTTCTACTGAGGGAAATGTGGGATTTGTCAACTACACCGGGAAAATAGGAGCCATCGGAAGAGTTAACTACCTACACCAGGTAAGAACACACCCCTGGTTCAGAATTCATAAAACACCTCAGATTAGCAGTACTAATCTAGGGTCAGGTCACTCCAGTCTTTTTAATCTGATTTATTATGATCTGAAAGACAAACCTGCTCTTAGGTAAGCACTTTTATTCTGAGCTACCTTAAATAAACAGCCTGAGAGACCGCCTCTTTAGCACCAGGTTTGAATAAGTGGTCTGAAGAACTCTTTAGAACCGGGTATGAATAAGTGGTCTGAGGAACTGTTTAGCACCAGGTTTGAGTAAGTGGTCTGAGGAACTCTTTAGAACCAGGTTTGAATAAGTGATCTGAGGAATTCTTCAGAACCAGGTTTGAATAAGTGGTCTGAGGAACACTTTAGAACCAGGTTTGAATAAGTGGTCGGAGGAATTCTTCAGAACCAGGTTTGAATAAGTGGTCTGAGGAACACTTTAGAACCAGGTTTGAATAAGTGATCTGAGGAACTCTTTAGAGCCAGCGTATTAAACTCTCACCCTACTAGATCCCGAGCCTGTTGGTTTCTGTTCTGTCTGATCCTTTACCGTATCCACCTGGTGTCCCAGGTCTAAATAAGTTCCAGATTCGTGTGTGGCAGCAAAAAAACAAAAGAGTTGGCTTTGGGTGCTTTGAGGATAGGTGTCTTTCACATTCAATTTCCTCAGTAATCTAGCAAATTGAGCACTTTGAAGTTTGTGTTAACACTTTGTGATATAGGCCAGTACGTACCATATCTCTTTATCCACAGATCACAAAGTTGGTGTCACATTTTAGCAGGTTTGGATTTCGGACATTACGTGAACTGTTATTGATCCCAACCCTGACTTTAAGTGCCGTTTTGCTCCTATCTTGTCTATAGAAGCTGTTTCCCTATGTTCTGATTAAATACAACACAGAGAGAGATGAACCAATCAGAGACACCAGTGGGCTGTGTATTGAAGCTCCCAGAGGTGAGATGCATTTCACATTTCAGTTGTGTTAGTGCTGGGTTGGAATATAAGCCTGCACATACTGTAGGTCTCTGTGACAGGACTTGCAGTTTTTTATTGCCAGGTAAGTTATTGCGGAACAATCTGAAAGTAAAATATATGTTTTTATATAATGCAGTGTATGTATGCCTTCTATAGGTGAGACAGGATTGTTGGTGTCGAAGATTACAGACATTGCTCCTTTTGTCGGATACGCTAAGAACAGCCAGCAAACAGAGAAGAAGAAACTGAGAGATGTGCTTCAGAAAGGAGACCTGTACTTCAACAGTGGAGACCTGTTGAAGATCGACCACGACAATTTCATTTACTTTCAGGATAGAGTCGGAGATACGTTCAGGTACACGTCCCTTACTAAAGCTGGCCACTACCTATAAATGTCACCATATATGATTGTATTCTGTTCTTCATGTATCACTTGGGATGAGTATATACCCAAGAGAAGGACTTGGAGCTAGGCAGGGGTTTGGGTTATTAAAACCAGATAGGACTTCAGCCGCTTTGTGCCACAAGCTTCAGAAGGCCCTTGAATGGTTCCCCTCCTTGTGATTTATTACTGCTACCTGGAATGTGGGCGTGTGAGTGTTTAATTACACTGTCCACCTGTCTGTCCATGAGTCTATGTGTCTGTCCACCAGTTTGTCCACCAGTCTGTCCATGAGTCTGTCCATGAGTCTGTCTGGTGTGTAGTCTGTCTGGTGTGTAGTCTGTCTGGTGTTTGGTCTGTCTGGTGTTTGGTCTGTCTGGTGTGTAGTCTGTCTGGTGTGTCTGTTTTGTGAGGGTCTGTCTGGTGTGTGGTAATAAATTGTGTGCGGCCCACCTGTCCTCTGCTGGTCATTCACTTCCTCCAGTGACTCCTTGGCGTTGTATTCATCCCTGCAGGTGGAAAGGGGAGAACGTGGCCACGACTGAAGTAACAGACATCCTCACCCTGACAGACTTTGTCCAAGAGGCAAATGTTTACGGCGTTCAAGTACCAGGTAATTTGACTTGAATTCCTGTGTGCAAAATGAGAGAAGCAAGGAAATGTATGTCCTTCATAATGAGGGAGGATCTGGAAGAGCTCTTCCATCAGGCTCTTCCAGATCCACCAGTAGGAGCCAGTGATGTATTATATTACACTGGGCTTCCTTGAACCTGAAATGCGTTCATTTGGTTTCCGAGGGAGTTTATCTGTGTAGCCTAATTAGGAGTACATGCTCTGATCTCTGCAAAATCACGTAGGCATGCAAGCATGAACATGTCCACAAGACATCCTGCAGTGTCACGTTTGTTCGGTGTGTTTGACTAGTGTTGAGACAGAGATGAGCTAATAAAACTGTCCTTCACCGAGAGTTGCTAAACGTTTTTGGATAATTGCCCTGTGATTTTTAAGCAATTGGCCCTTCGTCCGTCCCTTTGAGACGACCATGTCACCGGTGTGCTGCTGATGATGCAATAATTGCCTAGTACACACTAGTCCTTCATGTCAACAGCAGTGAAAAGGCGTGGTGAATGAAGGGATTCAGGTGTACTGCAGCACTTCTCAATCACACGTCCCAAAATGATTGAGTGGCAGTAATCCGTCAACAGCTGACACTGCGGAATAGAGCGAGGCGATGTGACGCAAACCCACAGATAGGAAGGTCAGCCCATGGGAGTTTTATTGACCAGTCACGGTGCTGCTTTCTCTGTCTGTGTATAGGCTCCCCCCCATTAGTCTCTTTAAATGGATCATTCTTATGATTAGGACCAATGTTTCGGCAGTTTGACAGTTATTGTATTAGTTTGTTGAAGAGATAGAAGTGAAGCATGTGACCTGATTACAGATATACAATATGATAATAGAGATGAGGCGTTTTCAAAATGGCCGTCTGTTGCCTTGCTGGTCACGTGTCAGAATGTGTTGCATTCTGTTTCCAAGGGAACGAGGGGAGGGTTGGAATGGCGGCCATCACGTTGAAGGAGGGAAAACAGTTTGACGGCAACAAAACGTTTAGCCACGTAGCCAGCTACCTACCTGCCTACGCACGGCCACGGTTTATACGCATACAGGTATGTTCAACTCTTTCATTATATTACTAAGTGAATATAGCCAATGTCCTTCTTATTCAGACTATTTAGTTTAGTATGACATGAGTAGCCTTGTAAGCTAAAGGCCTGTGTGTGTGTGTGTGTGTGTGTGTGTGTGTGTGTGTGTGCCCCACCGATCCTTTCCTGTCCGTCCTCGACCCCGACCCCCGCCGGCAGAACGTGGTGGAGGTGACGGGTACCTTTAAGCAGATGAAGGTGAAGTTGGTGGAGGAAGGTTTCGACCCGGCCCGCATCGCGGACCCACTCTACATCCTACAGGACAGAGAGCAGAGCTACACACCGCTGACTGGCCCAGTCTACAGGTCCATCGTGTCTGGCAGCTTCAAGCTGTGACCTGGCAGATATATGGGTCCTGTGATCCACAACATGCGCGGGGAAATGAAAGAAGCATTTGGTTTTAGTCCCGTTGCGATATAATGAACAGACGTCTAATGTATGTGCAGCAGCTGTGGTTCACAGGGGACAGAAGGACTTCAGGAAAACTGATCCTAGATGAGCATTGTTTATTGAGGCCCTGTTCGCACAAGCAACCAAATTGTGATTTTTAGAAATTTGTGGGAAACACTTAAAAAGCCCTGCTCATGCGTACTTGGTTATTTGTAGATTCTCTTTTAAAAGTTAGCATTTCAGAGATGCTCCTAAAACGGGCAGGGGCTCGTTTGGGGTGCCAGGGTGGGGAAGATGGCTAACTGGGCTGAGGGAGTGCTGCCCTCCTGTGGGGGTGAGTTGGCTAAGTGGTGACACACCACATGCTTTGTTACAGCTGCGGTTGGATGTTGTTTCACGTGTGTATGCGTCCTGGTTTTAGTGAATTTCTGAGGATGCAAATTCCCATGCAAGGACAGTAAACAGGGCCCTCATGGGGTAACATTTTATTTTTGGATGAGCGGTTTGGTTTCGGTAAAAGATACGATTTTCGTTTAGGGTTAAAATGCAATCTATTTGGCTAGCGCATTGTTGCACATGATTTTATCGTCTCTAATGCGCAATGGTTTGTCATGTGTTTTACTATGTATGCTGCTTTATTGGACAGGGTTTACTGTCTGGCTAAATAAAAGATTGAATACAATGAATATCTAAAACTCAGAGCATCAACAAACAGCATCTGTCTGAGTTTATTTGATGCATTTTTCCTTTCGGTTAGGTATATAAAGCTAGCTAGAAAACATTAACTAATTACCAAACAGTTTATCCTGTATGCAATAGCTAATGTGGATGTTGGCCATACCAGCTATTCAGACATATGCTTTTTAATACCAATCTGGCTGTCTAAAGACAACTCATTTTAATCACAGCGAACCTGTACTGTGCTATTCACTTTAATCACTGCAACCTTTACTGTGCTATTCACTTTAATCACTGCAACCTGTACTGTGCTAGTCACATTAATCACTGCAACCTGTACTGTGCTATTCACTTTAATCACTGCAACCTGTACTGTGCTATTCACTTTAATCACTGCAACCTTTACTGTCCTATTCATTTTAATCACGGCAACCTGTACTGTGCTATTCGGCCGGGGCCGAAATATTCAGGACCGTGCGGAGCACACCTGGAGAAGAACGCGGCCTGTCCTGGGAGTGGGGGCGCGATGGAGAGGGGCAAGCCCGCTCTGACTCCGCACATCTGTCTCTTGTGAAGCATGATTCAGGTGGCTATATAAGGGGCCGCCCAGGAGAGAAGAGAGAGAGATAACTAATGAGCAGGCTCCAGTCAAGTTCCAGAGCCATCGCAAGGATGATTTCTTGGACACAGGATGTATCTGTGTCACTGTCAAAAGTATTATCATAATCATGTATATATTTTCAAGTTATAAACGGGCACATCATTCAAAAAAGTACTATTCTCTGTCATTATCGGGCAATGTGTGTGTGTAGATTGATGGCAAACTAATTGAGGTCAAGTATAACATAAATCTATAGTCCTCATATTCGCCTCATTATTCGACTTCTAAAACGTACTGGACAAGTGCGTGGTTATGGAGTTCATAATCCTCTACACTGCTCTTCACCACTTTCAAAAACACCTCCGAACTGGGAACTTGATAATCTCCGACCTCACCTAAGATTTTCAGTATGACCAAGAACTTAGAAATAAATATATTTCTTTACTCAGGACTTATTAAACGTGAATTGCCGGTCGTAAAACATGATTAAGACACGTCTCTGGAATGACACTTGCCCCACTCAGAAGTCATGGGGCCTCATGTATCCATCGTTCGTACGCACAAATATGTGCGTAAACAATGAGTACGCTAGTTTTGACACAAAGTTGGTATTTATCCATGTTGAACTTGACAGGTAAGTAAGTGTGCGTATCTCTACGCAGATTTCAACCCATGTGAATGCACTGCCTAGCGATTGAATTGGAGACCTACCATGCTATTTCGGAAAAACAGGAAGAGGAATGTCAACTGAAACACATGGGAACAATGTATAAATAGAAATATGAATAGCCAACAGAAATGCGCTAACTGTTGACTAGAGGTAGGCTGCATTTCCAATGTCAACCCGCCCACCACCTGCACCGGGCCGGAGATCTCTTCCATCTCGGTTTCGACTCCGACACAGCGGTTAGTCCTCCGTGACTGGTTAATTTAATGCTTGGTTAATTTATGGATAAATAAGGCTTGTGCAACATCGTATACACGTTTGTAATCACAATAAGACCAATATTGGATTCATTGAATACTTCGTTAAAGAGCTATTGAGATTTGTCTGTCGAATGTCCAATGTCCAATCTAAAACAAAGTTCACCGCAGTATTATTAGATCGCCTTCTGTTTACAGACCTCACGCTACTATTAAAAAAAGCACGGGTAACACAAAAGTGTTTGTCCCACATTTTGTTCATTCTACAGGCTATGCATTTTTTTGTCAAACAATCAATCCTTTCACCTAAGCAATTAAGTTCCCAACGTTCGCCGAATATACTTTCACTTTCTCATTCCCGTTGTCGATGCGCACACGCGTAACCGTCGTACCAATTAATCTCGAAAATACATCTATATAAACATTATTAGAAGCACATATCACTGTGCACTGTCGACGCAAAGCTCAACGCTCTCAGAAATAACATTAAGTTGATCATCACTAATGGACAAACGGTCGAAAATGGTAGCTATATAGTCAAACATTACTTGTCGTGTCCTTATTGTCATGTCATTCCAAAGCTATTGGCTGTTCCGGATTTTACACCTACTTTGTACAAAGGTCATGAGGTGCGGACTAGGGAAATTTAAACAATCCGTTGTTTTATGAAAAACTCGGCCAAGGAGAAAACACGAAATAACATTCACAGAGGATTAACCCGTGACAATGTACATGTTTTTATACACCTTACTGGCCGGATTGGCTGTACTGCCCCTATTCCTTTATCTCAGAAATCCTTACTTTGTGCAGGACCTGCGCCACACTATGACTTGTATATTCATCGGGTTACGAATAGAAAGCATCAAGAGGAGAAAACCGTTGTATACCATGCTGGACTGTTTCCTCGATAAGGTGAAAAAACACCCCGACAAACAATTCATTGTATTTGAGAGAAGTTGCTTCACGTACCAGGAAGTTGACCGACAGAGCAACAAGATCGCGAGGGCGCTCTCACTGCACGCCTGCTTGGAAGAAGGCGCCACAGTCGCGCTCCTTATGGGCAACGAGCCTACGTACGTGTTCGTCTGGCTTGCCCTGGCTAAACTGGGATGTGCAGCGGCTCTCCTCAACTACAACATCAGGTCCAAGTCCTTAATGCATTGTTTCTCCTGCTGTGGAGCCAAAGTTCTCCTGACTTCATCAGGTATGTCTGCCTTTCAGTGTTATCCAGTTAAACCAAAGGCTAACTTTCCCTTGTTGACATTTTGTTTATTCACTCAATATACATATTACATTTGTACATAATAATAAATAATGTAAACATTTGAGCATTAAACCTCCCCTTTCATTTATTCTCTTTCTCGCCCCTCTTCATTCTGTCCGCCCTCTCTCCACCTGATAATCCCTTTTTTCTCCTCCCCCTTCTCTCTGTTCCTATCTTCTGCCTTCCTTTTCCTGTGTCTCCCTCTGTGCCTCCTCCCTGTTGCTTACTGTCCCTCCCTCTTGCTCCCTTCTCCGCCTTCCCCTCTCTTCCACTCTTTCTCTGTCCGTCTTGACAGAGTTTTGGGGTGCAGTGGAGGAGGTGCTCCCCGCCTTGAGGGAGCAGAGTGTAAGTGTGTTTGTGCTGGGTCAGAAGGAGCAGGAGGAGGGGGGTGACAGGATCGAGGGTGTGAAGACACTGAGCAGTGGCAAGATACAGCAGGCCTCAGATCAGCCCCTGGACCCACAGCTGAGGTCAAAGGCCACCATAAAAAGCCCCGCCCTCTACATTTATACCTCAGGAACTACAGGTGAGCAATACACACAGGCAGATTAAACATAGCCCCTAGTACCAACCCTAGCCCTAAACCAGGCCACTATCTACAAGAGCATGGTACTAAACATCGAGACACACTAATCATACCCGCTAGCCATGTTTTTAACTTTTGCACCAACCCTTGCCTTTTATCTACACCAAAGGAATTTATTACACATTCCAGCGCAATACAGAGAGAGAAGTTCAGAACTCGTGTTGCCTGAGGTGTCTTTTGTTGGCCAGCTGGCACATACAATGGCGTGGTTGTGGGTTCAATTCCCACAGTTGGTTTAGTTTGGTAAGTGTATGCACTCTCTGCTTTAGTAAGATATGAGCGTCCGCTGAATGACCTAAATGTAGTAGTAACCATGTTGGGTTTGGTTCCGGCCCTGTCTCTTCACCGAGGCTCACTGGCCACCTGTCTGACTGATCCTTCTACGTCCTGTCCCCAGGTCTTCCGAAGGCTGCAGTCATCAACCATGAGAGACTGACCATGGCCGCCTCCATGCAGGCCATCGCAGGTGTGACCAGCGACGACGTCATCTACCTCTACCTGCCCCTCTACCACACAGCCGGCTTCGTGATGGGCTTGGCCGGGGCCATAGAGAGAGGTACACTTCTGCCGTCAGTCGGCAGCAGGCAGCTTGGTGGCCCCTGAATCCGGGAGGACGGCCGCAGAGCAGTGGCTAGCACGGAATGTGTGGAACGGTGCTAAACACATTGTGATGTGTTTAATAGGGCTATGCTGCTAAACAGCTTTCTGTTACCCATAATTCCTATTTTGTCCAGATATCACGTTTGGAGGATTGAAGACTCCCTACTCATTTCCTCCCAATTTTTAGGGGATACTTATTGGAGTTTTGCAACGTTAACTGTTGGAGGGTTGAAAAGATGTTGCTAATGAGAAAAGGTCATGTCAGTTTCCAGAGTAAGAGATACTTTATTGACAAAGCATAGGCATGTTGGTATTGTAAATGGGGAATTCATTTATTTACACACTGCTGGTGATTATAAATGTGGCCTAAAATATAGTTTTAAAAATTTATTCTGATATATAGTCTTTCTATGAGCAAATAAACACTTACTTGCCCTGATAAATAACTTTAAAAAAAGGACTTAATTTGCATGGTACTGTACATGCTGTATGTTATATCCCTGACAGCTTTTGTGCAGAGCCCAAAATATCCACTCAAACTGCTGACATCCCTAACTGATGTTACACATCACACATAATCATCCCCAGTCTCTGAGCCTTTGTTCATCTGATGACAGCAGGAGTGCCAAACCCTGAAAACCAGAGGCCCACCTCAGTAGCACAAGGCTGGGTTCCCTATTGGGCCCAGGTGAAAGGTGAAAGGGCAGGAGGGGATCTTCAGGGTTTAGGTAATGGAGAGAGAAACACTTGCGTGGTCATAGCAGTGGTCTTATTCCTTGTAGGCTGAAATGAACAGAATAAGAACACGAGACTCTAAAATATGAGCATCTTACCAGTCATGCAATAATTTAGTTAATCGCGGTTAATTGGCCATGTACACCCTCTCTTGCTTAAAGGGATAGTTTGACCTAAAATCATGTTTGTGCAGGTTGCACAATTTCAATTGATTGTTTTGGACTAACTTAATGATGCTTACTTGAGTCTAGGAGAGATGCAATAATGTGAAACGTGACACCATTGGCCATCACAACCCCTGGTGCAGGAATTTCAACCAAACTGGCTTTTGATTGGCTTTCCCTTTACGTTTTCCCATTCATAGTACATTATATTCGTTATTGAACAGGGCCTTTCTGTGGCCTATAGTTAGTCCTTCATGGTCTGGTCACATGGTCAGTACAGTACAAGTCAAGATGGTGACCTCTGTTGATCCTATTTCAGGCAACACAGTCATCCTGAGGAGGAAGTTCTCGGCCTCTCAGTTCTGGGACGACTGCAGGAAGTACAACGTGACTGTGATCCAGTACATAGGAGAGATCATGAGGTACCTCTGTAATACGCCCAAGGTACTGGAACACACGCTTCCTGGTTGATGGATCGTCTAGAGGACGACAGAGCTCCATTAAATCAGTCTTCTCTGCTCCCCTCCTTTCCTCAGAAAGATAATGACCGGCAGCACAAGGTACGTCTGGCCTTGGGTAATGGGATCCGAGCTGACACCTGGTCGGAGTTCTTGGAGCGTTTCGGTGATATCCGTATCTGTGAATGCTACGGAGCCACAGAGGGAAACATAGGATTCGTCAACTACATCGGGAAAGTCGGAGCGATCGGCAGAGAAAACTTCATTCACAAGGTCAGTTTACTACTTCTACAACTATTACTACAACTATTACTACAACTATTACTACTACAATTACTACAACTACAACTATTACTACAACTATTACTACAACTATTACTACAACTATTACTACAACTATTACTACAGCTATTACTACAACTATTACTACAAATATTACTACAACTATTACTACAACTATTACTAAAACTATTACCACAGCTATTACTACAACTATTACTACAACTACAACGATTACTACAACTATTACTACAACTATTACTACAACTACAACTATTACTACAGTTTTTACTACAACTACAACTATTAATACAATGTTTATTACAACTATTACTACAACTACAACTACAACTACTACTACAACTCCATATCTGATACAATGGATGTGGCCTAAATGATGCCTCATAACCTTTTAAAGTGCACAAAAGATGGATCAGCTGGGGCTCCTCGAAGACAGAGTGGCATGGTTCTGACATACGGATCTTACAGAAATGCTCTTGTTTCCTATGTTTCTAGCGGGGCTTCCCTTACGCCCTGATTCAGTACGACACAGAGAGAGAGGAACCGGTCCGAGACTCTAGAGGTTTCTGTGTGAAAGTCCCTAAAGGTCAGAACCCTCTCTCATTCACACACTCACTGTCCCTTGCCCGCCCGCACACACACACACACACACACACACACACACAAACTTCTACTTGTTATTCTGGACCTCAGGAGAAACGGGTCTACTGGTGGCTAAGATTAGCTCAAGAGCTCCATTCATCGGCTACGCTAAGAGCCCGCAACAGACAGACAGGAAGAAGCTGAAGGACGTGTTTGTGAAGGGAGACCTGTACTTCAACACTGGCGACCTGCTGAGGATAGACAGTGAGGGTTTTGTTTACTTCATGGACCGCATTGGAGACACCTTCAGGTATGGGCCTGTGTACCTTGCAGCATCTAAAGAGTGCTGGTCTGGGTTGGGTTTTGGTTAAACTTTTAGTTCATTAAGTATTCGTTAAATTGGTTGATTGAATGACAAACAGGTGGAAAGGAGAAAATGTGGCGACCACAGAAGTTTCTGATAACCTGATCATGGTGGAATGTATTGAAGAAGCAAATGTCTACGGGGTCAAAGTTCCAGGTGAGGACATGCTGGATAACGGGGATTACATTGGGCATATCTCTCTTCTTAAAAACATATTGGTAATTATATAAATGTGTATAGAATGACTGAAATGTCTGTGTGTGTGTGTGTGTGTGTATACACATTCAACACAATCACATCTATTAGCCCTGAGATTCACATCATTCTCTTTGAATAGGCTTCGAGTTTCATCTCCATGTTGGTTTATGAATGACCAGAACATGAGGGGAGAAAGGGGTTATTTCTGAACTGGTATACATTTTATCCGGCTGTCTGGCTAACTCTGTTTTGTGATATACAGGACATGAAGGCAGGATTGGAATGGCAGCACTCAAACTAAAGGACAACATGGAGTTTGACAGAAAAGCCACGTACGAACATGTCAAGACCTCCTTGCCCAGCTACGCTAGGCCACGCTTCATTCGCATACAGGTAGCTCCGTGGATTTCACCGTTGGTTTTCTGGTTGTGTAGCGTTTCTCTTCAATTGCAAAAGTCAGTTATAATGTGACACAGTTCTGTATGAAACTGGAATTTTCTTAAATCATCTTTAAATCAATTCACCGGTTTCATGGGTGAAAAACGCCCTTTAATGCCTCTTCCTGTCTTTTGGGTTGGAAAATGACAGAATTCCCTGGATGTAACTGGAACGTTCAAGCAGATGAAGGTAAAGCTGGTCAACGAGGGATTCAACCCGTCCATGATACGAGATCGGTTGTTTTATCTGGAGGACAATGAGGGCTACATTCCCATGACACAAGAGATTTACAGCTCCATCACGGATGGAAAGCTACGGCTGTGATTTGTTTCCAATAGATTCTGACAGTTTATCTTTTATTTTGAAAGGTGTTGCCTTATTTTTTTGATTGCAACGTGATTGTGGCACTTAAACCCGAAATGTACAAGAAACAGTTATTTTTGAAGGTATGGGAGCAAAATATGTTTTTACATTATCTTCAAAAAAATAATCTATAAAAACATTTTTATTGAAAATATGTAATTGTTTAATAAGTACAAAATCAAATGGCTTTTGCATTATAAAATAATTGCATCAGAAAGATCGGGCAGTAAAGGTCCCGGTCAACTCTTTAAATGCAGTCTGAAAAAGGTCTTGGTCTTAATTGATATTGGTTATTGATTAAAAGTAACAATTTTATTTTAAATTCAGTAGAGTTACATTGTTCACTGAAATTTTCTTTTTGGGGTTAAATACACTTGGGGTTAAATACGCTAAATACACACCTTCATTATGATTTTTTTTTTCAAAGGCACAGTTATGAGTTCAAAGCTCTCCTTCACCACATGGCATAATGAAGGGTTAAATCCAATTGAAATTGGGTTGGCCATAACCAGGTCTTTCATGCGATGTTGTGCCCTCACTCAGCGCTCTGTGCTTCACCTTGACTTGTGTAGCGTGATACCAGGAACACATCAATCTGTTACATCACCGGCTCACGCCGACAGTGGCAGAACTTTGGCCTCTTGATTGTGATTGTTGGTGACCTTGAAACTTGCCATGGCCAGGTTGAACCTGTTAATCATTGTTCACCACGGAGATATTGACTGATTCTTCAACATCATATTCAGGGCGGGTGTTTTGTAAAAGCACTTTGTGACCACTGCTGATGTAAAAAGGGCTTTATAAATAAATGCATAATCATTGGGAAGTGCAAATCTGATTTGCGTGTACAAAATGCATTACTGGGCCTGCAGCACGGTGAAAAGCATGGCAGTCAATAGGAGGAAGATGCATTAC
>JACXGJ010015431.1:0-13520 GCA_016801105.1 Esox niger | reverse complement strand
CAATTCACCATCCTCACTACCAACACTACAACACAATTTACCATCCTCACTACCAACACAACAACACAATTCACCATCCTCACTACCAACACTACAACACAGTTCACCATCCTCACTATCAACACTACAACACAATTTACCATCCTCACTACCAACACTACAACACAGTTCACCATCCTCACTATCAACACTACAACACAATTTACCATCCTCACAACCAACACTACAACACAATTCACCATCCTCACTACCATCACTACAACACAATTCACCATCCTCACTACCATCACTACAACACAATTCACCATCCTCACTACCAACACTACAACACAGTTCACCATCCTCACTACCAACACTACAACACAGTTCACCATCCTCACTATCAACACTAAAACACAATTCACCATCCTCACCATCAACACTACAACACAATTTACCATCCTCACTATCAACGGTAAAACACTATTCAGCATCCTCACTATCAACATTACAACACCATCCACCATCATCACTATAAAAGCTACAAAACTATTTTCCATCCTCACTATCAACACTACAAATGTATTGATTATTCGCCATCCTATCTATGACATTAATTTGATTCATTTTAGGTGGACCGTATTGTGGTAAATTCCTACAATATCTTTTGTTTATTTGTAATTCAACTGGGGACGGAATGCTGCCCCCTCCAGGTCGGTCCCTGTGTGGTTATGGTTCTGCTGTTAAGGTCTCTGTACTGTTGACTCTATATCCAAGGCCCTGGAAATGATTAACCGCCTCCTCCAGGGTGGAAAAACTGTCTTCAGTGAAGTATGGGGATGCTTGTGAGGGGATATAGGAAGAACATAGGAGGACATTTTTCTCAGTTTGGATTATTTATTTAGAACCAAATGCAAACCATTCCTGTTTTGATACATTTAATAGAGTGGGTTAGTTCTGATCCATAACACATTAGCATACACCCTAAGTCTTCTCACTATGTTTTACCTTTTCTCTCTTGCTCTATTTCTGACTCTTCTTTGCTTCCGCTCCCTCTCTATCTTTCTAAATCTTTCCGTCTTATTTTTTTCCCTCCATTATTCTCTTCCTCTCCCAGTCTTTATCTCTCTCTCAATCTCTCTTTATCTTCATCTCTCTCTCTTCCTCTCTTCCTCTCTCCCTTTCTCTAAATGTCTTTGTCCATCTCTCACATTTTCCCACTCTCCCTCTGTCCATCTCTCTATCGGTCTTGCCTTTCACCCTATCTTTCTCTCCCTCTCCCCTCCACTATCCTCACCGCTCCATATCCTAAATTCTCCTGCACTCACCCTTACCAGACCCCAAGCTTTTAACGGCTATTTTCCACAATTTTCTACCACTCCTGTCTCCGACTTTGTGTGTGTGTGTGTGTGTGTGTGTGTGTGTGTTGGAGTCTTTTAAAAGCAATTTTCTACCAGTCCCATCTCAGCAGCTTCTTGTCTGTCTCTGAACACGTGCTCTGTCTGGGGACATTATTTATTCATTTATTTGTTTATTTAAAATGGATCCCCATTAGCAGCTTTTCTTCCTGGGGTCCAAACCAATGGTATGGCAGGCACTCAATGTGCGACACACACACACACACACACACACACACACACACAGACACACACACACACACACACACAATTAGAATATTAGTATTTGTTGCAGTTGACAAATGAGGAAATGTTACTAGGCAACGATTCAGAATTGAAAGTACATTCGCAGACCGGCTAGCTGGCTAGGAAGCTCTCTCCAGATGTGCGACTACAAGGGAATAAAAATTAAGTGGTTACATTACCTGATCAGATCTTAGCGTCAACATGAGGCTAATGTTAGCTTAATAACCAACTAGCCATATGTATGCTGATGGAAAGAGATTGTTTAGCGATTTAAATTGACACTGAAGATGTTGAAATACCGATCAAAATAAGTGACATCAGCATTTTTCTCTACAACAAGGAGGCTAACGTTTTTGCTCTGGCTCTTAGAAGCAGCAAGCTTATTCTCAAAATGTCATAATATCAGCTAGCTAACAGCTAAGCTACAATAAACTGTTTTGATGGATAAATTAAACTATATGTGAGCAGCAAAAGCTTGCAATGCCCCTTTTGTGGCTGAAGTATGTCTGGCTGGCTAGCTGCTCCACTTGCACCCTACAGTTGATCGATAAACATGATGTTGTGTACTGAATTATAGGGATTCCGACAAGTACACTGGCAAATCTTGTCACACTGTGACAAGCGAATAACCCTGGGAACCAGAATAACACTATACTCTCTGACAAAAACACAGTATTCACTCAAAATACCACTGTATACCCTCAGAACAATAGTGCACTCTATAAATAACACTGCATACTCTCAGAATAACACTTGATACTCTCAGAATAACCATGTTTACTCTGAGATTAACACTTTATGATCTCAGAATAACACTGAATACTATCAGAACAGATCTATTTTCACTTAAAGCCCTTCTTCTTAAAACGCACGTTTGTCAAATATTATCACTAGCCATTTCCAAGCTCCTCTGCTGCTCAAAGACGTGTGGCTGATTTCATCCAGCACCTGGGGCTTGAATTAAATTTAGGAGTCCCCCATTTCCTCCTCTGTTTCTAGTAATAAAATGCCCCTCCAGGGCCCCGAACGCGTGTTCTGTGTCCGTTCCTTTTGTCTCTTACCGCTACAATATGTACTGTATGTAATATTTCATTTCATACTGTTGATTGTACGGGGAAAAACATAAATGCACGCACACATTTTCATTGATTTCTTTGAATCCGCAAATCGTATTTACATTTAAATATGATTTAAACATTACTAGAGGTTGTTACGTGAATCTAAATTGAAGTATAGAAGTAAAGCCTTTCTCCGTGCCGCAGGGCTGCCCATGAGCGTGGGACGAAGCTACTCTTCACTGGCCTTTCGCCGTAAACTTAAATAGGTTTTTCCAAGTTTCTCTAAGTGACGGAAATACCACCCCTTCTCACAACGAGCACAGGTTGATAAGACACATCACAAACTAACATCTTGGAACAAGTCAATACTATCACTCTTCAGTCCGCGTAGGTTGCATTAATCATCCTGACAGAGACTATGGTGACTGCGGCAGACTACTCCCTAGCCGACACTGTCATAATACAAAAATGTAGCTACGGGTTTCAGAGACAGTTACTCTGGCCTCCCGAAGAGGAACAGCATCCTTGACAAACGGGCAATTACAGAGACACGGATTCCCCAGCAATTAAAGAAGAATATAGATAAGGTTGTAAATAGGCAATGAAGTCTGAAAGCCAGGTGGTACAGTTTAGCAAGCCTGTAATAATAGCAGGGGCTTTTCTGACGTATCGCGCGGCGGCTGTGGCCAATATTCCAGTATCTTGTCGGCAGAGGTCTGCTCCACAAAAAGATCAAACAAAGAGCCAGACTTCACCGGGACCCTCACCACACGGCGGCCATATAAACCGTCTCGCTCTCACGCGTGAATGAATCCGTGCTGTCAGCGTCGCCCCCGCAGGCTATCTGGTCGTCAAGGTCGCGCCCGGCGATGGTCACGCCCTGCAACAATTAACTACGTGAGTGACAGATTCCATGATATTTAATTCAGATCGTGGTCCGCAGGGTCACAGGGAGCTAGATGCTACCTTGTTGGTAGAACCTGTAACCTGTATCCGTCTGATAATCACACACACACACTAATCCTACTGACAGATGTTAATGCTCACAACGCATCACCACAGATGCCTGTAGTGAGAAACCATGCATTCATTAAGACATCCACACATGCGCTTTACACGTAATAAATATGCACGGACACACACACACACACATTTTTACATACATATTCATGAAATGTTATGTATTTGCTTGTTATGTGGGGAGGATGGATTTTAAGCTACACTGTCCTGTACTGTTTCATCAGGTGGTCCATGGTTTTGTCAACATGGTCCTACATCATCAGGGAACCCTGGCCATTCCATCTATTGGATATATTCCACAGCTAGCACAGCTGATTAGACTTGTCATCCAGTCATCAGGCCCGTGCCTAGGTGAATCCTTTAAACCAGTTCCGAGCGAGTATCACAACATGATGAAAAGTCTGGCGGACCCCAAGAACTACTGATGTTTGCTCCTCTTAGCTCCATAGGGGATCTCTATGAGATGTGTTCGTATGTGTGTGCTTGGTGGTTATTTCATACCTTATGTGTGTGATGAATGCTCACCTCCACCTCCCCTGTGAGTACCACGGGCTAGGATACAATGATACACACAAACACACTCATTCACTTATCTCTCATACGCACGCACACCTACAAACACACGCACACACATACAACTGACACACACACATGCACACAGAGGTCTTATGTGCATGCACAGCATGATTCCCATTTTTACATTACAAGTCATATTTGTGTGTGAATATTGACAAATCCACTCCCTCTGGTTCACATGATGTGTGCTGATGACTTCATAGTAGACTGCACTTCTGAGATGAACACAGTCAGAGACTGCCCCCTCTGGTGGGGGGAAGGGGTACACTATTAGTTCTCCCACTCTGTGGAAAGAGCTCACCACTCGTCACTCTCCATTCCGCCTTCCATAGAAGTAGAAGACGGGGAGAGAGGAGTATGCCATTGAGAGGAGGAGATGAGGTGAAAGGAGGTGAAGGAGACAACAGAGGAGATGAGGAGTGAGGAGAAGGAATCGATGAGAGAGGAGGGAGGAGAAGGAATCGATGAGACAGCCAAAAGGAGATTAGAAGACAGGAGAAAGAGATGAGAGCAGAATGCCACTGAGATCTATGTTTTCCCAGTGTCCCAGGGCTTTGGTATTAAAACCTACATTCTCCGTATTTCCCAGTGGTTTGGTACTACAATCTATGTTCTCCCAATGTCCCAGGGCTTTGGAACTGAAATCTATGTTCTCACAATGTCCCAGGGCTTTGGAACTGAAATCTATGTTCTCACAATGCCAGGGGGCTTTGGAACTGAAATCTATGTTCTCACAATGTCTCAGGGCTTTGGAACTGAAATCTATATTCTCCCAATGTCCCAGGGCTTTGGAACAGAGATCTATGTTCTCACAATGCCAGAGGGCTTTGGAACTGAAATCTATGTTCTCACAATGTGAGAGGGCTTTGGAAACAAAATCTATGCTCTCCCAATGTCCCAGGGCTTTGGAACAGAGATCAATGTTCTCCCAATGTCCCAGGGCTTTGGAACAGAGATCTATGTTCTCACAATGCCAGAGGGCTTTGGAAACAAAATCTTTGTTCTCCCAATGTCCCAGGGCTTTGGAACAGAGATCTAAGTTCTCCCAATGTTCCAGGGCTTTGGAACAGAGATCAATGTTCTCCCATTGTCCCTGGGTTTTGGAACTGAGATCTATGTTCCCCCTATGTACCAGGGTTTTGGTATACAGACCCCCTGGCATCTTATTTATTAGAAGCTAGTGACAAAAGGCTATTTTATGGAAAAGAGGGCCATTTGGAACACTTGTCGCTTCAGCCTCTAACAGTAATGAACGCTTCAGGGTTCAAGCGTTGTTGACCTTCTCCAATATCAGGAAACAGTGAGGTGCTCTGGAAAAGATACGATCTAACGGTGGGGCGCTCTGGAAATGATACAGTCCAACAGTGAGGCGCTCAGGAAAAGATACAGTCTAACAGTGAGGCACTCTGGAAAATATACAGTCTAACAGTGAGGCGCTCTGGAAAAGATACAGTCTAACAGTGAGGCGCTCTGGAAAATATACAGTCTAACAGTGAGGCGCTCTGGAAATTATACAGTCTAACAGTGAGGCGCTCTGGAAATGATACAGTCTAACAGTGAGGTGCTCTGGAAAAGATACGATCTAACGGTGGGGCGCTCTGGAAATGATACAGTCCAACAGTGAGGCGCTCAGGAAAAGATACAGTCTAACAGTGAGGCGCTCTGGAAAATATACAGTCTAACAGTGAGGCGCTCTGGAAAAGATACAGTCTAACAGTGAGGCGCTCTGGAAAAGATAGTCTAACAGCGATCTGGAAAATATTTTTCTACTAAAATGATTTATTTATTTTGATTTCCATTAACATTTACTGAAGCTGCACTTGCATGTACACTACACAAACACACACCCACATACACACAAACACTGATATGCTGATATTGAATAGCCACACATGTACAATACACAAATACACCAAACATGTCTAAAACATACATGTATAAAGTAAAATGATCAGTGCAGTTGCAAAGAATTTCAAATATAGATCTTCAATATATAGTATTTAGGTGCAGATCAACCAAATGTTGTTATTTCTAAATGGTGCAGTCAATATGCACACACATCTTACAATTGCAGCTGAGGCACTTTTACCTCATGGGTTTCAAACTTTTGGAGTACACATCCAAAAGCTTCAAACATTCTCCACGGTCTCAATGCTGACAAAGGGCACTGTAAATGTACAGTATTAAGATATAAAGTATATAGAAAAAATGTGAGTGTTTTCCAAAACACAAACACACACACACACACACACAATCACTAATCGGCTGACTTCAACCAGACTCATTCAGTAGATATTCTCAGATCACCAGTCGTTACTATGGAACTATGCTTAAATAATACAGGCCTGGAAGGAACCTGGTTCCTTAAGCAGTACACTACTTTGAAAGAGAACCCTACAGCTTTAGTGAAGAATAGTGAACCAAATAGGGAATAGGGAGCAGGTAAAGCCTCCATCTGAAGACATATCATCAGCAGGTTCTGTATTCTGTCTGTCTGGGCATTATAATGTCATAATTCACTATTCATTCCGTCTCCGCTCTGCTCGGTCTTGTCTTAGCCCAGGGCGGTAATGAGAGTTCCTCATTATAAATATATAGGAAAGGGACAGGGAGAGGATGGGAGGAAGACACAGGAGAGAGATGGAGAGACACATGGAGGGAGGAGACAGGGAGGGAGATGAGGAGGGAAGAGGTGGAGTGGGAGACAAAAGGAGACAGTCAGAGGGTGAAAGCAGAAGAGATGATATAGTTTTCTCATAACACTTCATGATTTACTCCCGAGGGAGTTAGCACAGTGAAGGAGATCATCAATCACATGTTATTTAAACTATATAGCCCTTTTCACACATACCGTTTGTCACAATAAAAAAAACTCAAAACAATCAGACTCTAAAGTCCATAAACCAGGGTGTAAAACTGACTTCCTGAGTTGGAATAACAGATTATGTGGGCTAAGTTCCAAATGGCTCTCTGTGCCCTGTCTACTCCATAGGGTTCAATATTAAAAGAAAGGTACATAATACACAGTATTTTTCACTAAACCATAGAACAGTGCAAAACCAAAAAGGTCTACTCTTCTTCTGGGCTCATTAGTCATGTCTAACTTAAAGGATTTAGGTATGACAACTGTTAAGGGCATTTTCCTGACCAGTATAAACTGATTTTAACCTGTGATGAGCCTAGACAAGAACTAGACTGTGGCATTGCAAGATAAGTAGAAAAAAAGGAAGGTTTAAAAGTACGGTCTAACATTTTGGTTTAACCATAATGTTCTACAACACGGTTTAAAATCATGGTTTAGCCATGAAGTTTTACAATATGTTTTACAGTAGGGTTTAACACTAAGGTTTAAATATGGAGTTATATGGAAACGTTTAACAGTAAGGTTTCTCACTAAGGCTTGAGCACAGATTTGTACAGTAAGGTTGCACACTAAGGTTAAAGCAGAGATTTCTACAGTTAAGGTTTCACACTAAGGTTAAATTAGAGATTTCTAGAGTAAGGTTTAACACTAAGCTTTAAGCATGGAGTTCTACAGTAAATTCAGTAAAACAGAAGGGTTCATTCTGCAAGGTCATTGTCTTCATATCTATGCACCAATAATCCTTGACCTGATAATCAAATTTGACAAAACGAGTAAGTCATGAAATGTGTTGCTCAACCATCCAATTTTAGAGTGGGTAAAGGGTGTCTTTCTGCTCATGTATTCTCATCTTGCTGGTAAAACCAATGATGGTTGACATCCAAAAAGCTTTATTTTCATGTTAACCCGCAAATGTAAATTTGTAACATTGGCAAAACAACACTGGCCAGTAGTCTGGTCAGATTACTGAAAATTATAGTGGTGGATCTTTAATGCCATTGGGCTATTTGACTCACCCTGATACTGGGGACCTTGGTAAGGTCAATGACATTATGATTTTGTCCAGTTCCAGGATGAGTGGAATGTTATGCATTGGCCAAAAATCTGGACCCCATCATAGACTTGAATCCCAATCCATAAGCGCAACCCAAAGGAACTCTAGTATCAGAAATGATTAGGTTTGGAGAATTGTTTCTAATATTAGTCTGAGATGCCATCAAATTTGTTCTCCAGTCACATAATAAATATAGCAAAAGACTCAGCGGTTAGCTGGGTAAGATTACTGCAGATTAATTAAACATATTTATAAGAAATGTGTAATTCATGTATGTGAGATATTTCAGTTATATGTTTTCAATAAACTGGCGCCCATTTCTAAAGGAACTGTCATTACGGTGTGGAGGGTGTAGGTGGATGTCAGAGTGGAATGTTATCAATTATAAATTAAGTCCAATAACAGAACAAGAAGTGGAGAAAGGGAGGGGCGATGAACACTTTCTGAAGCCACCGTAAATATAAAACATTCGTTTTAAATCCAACAGTTTTATTATGGTTCCTCAACAGCATTCCCCAGTGGAGCAAAATACAACCGTCCTTCACTGATCTACCGCATTAATGCCAGCGAGGAGTCCAGAGCAGCCGTGCACAGGTCAGTGAAATCCATTTGGTGGTGGTATTAGGCTATCAAAGAATAACCGCACCACTTAGGGTACGCCGGTAACGGTCCGGGGTTTGGGGTTGGAAACAGCCTAAGGCAGGATAAACTGGTAAAGGAGAGGGATGCAATGAAATCCTAAATGAATAAGGAATGAATAGGGTTAGCCGAACCATAAGGACCCAAACTTCATGACTTCCCAACATCAAACAGAATCTAAAGGAAAAACAAAATGGCTACTTGGTATACAACCCAAAACGAAGACAAATGTAATGTTTTGTCAACTCTGTAAAATATAAACTGTCAGGTTGCTGGAATTGGGGCCAGTGTTTTCTGAGTTGATCATTTTAGAAATGTTCTCATTAGGCCTTTATTAACATGTATGTTTTGAGGATCCGTTGTTACCTCCGTTAGTGGCTTGTCCATTCCAATGCATACTAGTCCACTCCAACGCAAACTAGTCCACTCAACTGTTAAGTGTTGGTAAGAACGTAAATCATAAATGCTTGTGTTACTGCAATTTCCGTAACTTAAACAAGCATACACTTTTCACAGCCTAAACCATGGTATTAACTATAATGTGCACTGCAGACAAGGTGTTCTCAGAAGACTGTCTAGCTTGGCTTTTTATCTGGCGTTTACAATGTCAGAGGGCCTGCTGCTGTCCACTTCTGACTGCATCCACGGTGGATTTTGATGTTTGATTCTTGGGCCGACCCTGATCCCTGTGTATGTTAATCACGTTGCACTTGTGGCTTGTACCTCCCTCATCCACCTTTATACTGATAACATTGTCATTTATACGTCTGGCCCCTGACAGAATACTGTGCCGACCTCCCTACAATATGGCTTTAATAACATCCAACACCATCCTGTGTACATCTGGTCCCTCACCGAAACACTGTACCTACTTCAACATGGGTGTGGAATGGGTCTGTGGTAGTGTATTTCAACATCTACAAATACTGTGGCATATGGCTTGACTGCCTACGCTCATTCAGCACCCATACCACCCACCTCCGGTCTGAAGGTAATTCTAGAATTGGTTTCTTGTTCCATAATTAAAAAAAATATTCACACTGCCAACTATACCGTTGTAGAAATGACCACCCTCCCAATCACTGACCAGGGCAACATTTGTACAGGCGTGCCACGAAACAAGCTCAACAAATTTGGTGGAAAAAAGCACAATGTCACCCAGCACCACCTTGACAACACTGTTAGCTTTACACTCTGACCCCTGTTAACATTCAGCACTGTAACCTTTACACTCTGACCCCCGCTAACATTCAGCACTGTAACCTTTACACTCTGACCCCCATCAACACTCAGCACTGACATCTGCACTCTGGTCAACTGACTCCATTTCCATACAAGACTTCAGACTCACTGCTACCAATATATTAACAAGTCCCTCATAGCCACATTCTCCCTTTATCTAAGCCAAGTCCACCTTAGCGGCACCAATCAGACCTAGCGGTTAGTGTCTGAAAGGTCCCTGATTCTAATCTTCCAAACGCCAAGATGAAGGATAAGTCGTTCTGTCCCTGACCATGACCTTTAACCCTAACTGTCCTGCCTCCCCCTGGAACATTCCCCCAAGGTAATTGCTGAGAGTAAGTACTGGTTATTTATCAGCATGCCTGGTAAAACACCCACTGCCCCCACTAGTAACACCTACACCAACACCTACTGCCCCCACTAGTAACCTACACTCTGGTGATATCTCTGACCATGACTTAATTTCAGTTCTCCACCACCTCTCATATGAACAAATTGCAAAAGACTGATATACCTGACACATTCCACCTCAGCACAGCAACACATTATATATGTACATGTGGGCATTCTTCTACTGTTATTTAATTATTTATAATTTCCCTGGTGTAATGTTTTCAATGTTTACATTATTTATGGACAAATCCCACCCGTAGCAGTATATTTTCTACCACAATGTGACCCCTATCTGACCTTCGTCTGACCACTATATATTCTGATAATATAAATCATAACAGACCATTTGAGATCGTATGCATAAAGTATGCAGTCCAGTCACAAACATGGTGGTAAACAATTGGAAATAGTTTGTAAGGATAAAAACCTAATATCCTGCAAATGTATTATGGTCCCTCAACAGCATTCCCCAGTGGAGCAAAATACAACCGTCCTTCACTGATCTACCGCATTAATGCCAGCGAGGAGTCCGGAGCAGCCGTGCACAGGTCAGTGAAATCCATTTGGTGGTGGTATTAGGCTATCAAAGAATAACCGCACCACTTAGGGTACACCGGTAACGGTCCGGGGTTTGGGGTTGGAAACAGCCTAAGGCAGGAAAAACTGGTAAAGGACACGGTTATATTGAAAGAACCACTACTGTCCTGCAATGCGCTCTGAATTGTTCGGATGACTGTCAGCCGCGGCGCCCCTCGTGACTACTAGGCTAAAGCATGAAAAGATGAAGCATGAAGAGCGATTACACGTAGGCTTAGCCTACAGTAGATTATGTAGAACAAGCGTGAATAAAATAATGTAGACTGTCATTTACATTTTCATAAAAAAGGAATTGGCTCAATGGAAAATATGTTGTTTTTTGCAGAGTAAGCTAGAATAAAGAAAATACAACGGTCTATTTCGAAAGTAGGCCGGCACGTAGACTTCCAATAACACCAGCGAATCTATTAAAAGACTTACACCGTAGAATCAGAATGAGCCTCAAAATGCGCGTCCGTTTCTACCCGCTGTAGGCTACGGTTGAATGAGCAATGAGCCGTGCTCGGGTCTCCTGACTTCTATTGCGCAATAGCGGCAGTTCAAATGGGCGTTTCGAATTGGGAAAGACTGGGAGTTCTGTTAACGCACCGGGCATAGCCGGCTGAAGCGGGTGGTCGTTGATTAAATTCGACTTGTAGGACGGGCGTTTGGATAACCCGCGTTGATATGACGGGCAAGTGGGCCAAACACAAAACTGTCAGTGAATACGTGTCATGCTTGTTAACTAATAATGATTCCAATGAAATGGCTATCTTTACTCTCGTCAAATAATTCAAACAATTGAAGCATTCCATTGTAGAAATGTATACGAGTTGGCAATAATTGTTTCATAAGTATATATTATTTTCTCAGCTTAAATCATATCTTTAACGACGGCATCGATTTAAAGCTGCGATTGATGAACAACAATTAAACTGTGGAATGCTTAAGACGTTCTGCACAAGCCGCCCTTCGCTGAGAAAATAATAGGCTGCATATTTGTTTCCCTTTCAAGCAAAAGTTCTACTGTTCCCTGTTTTCACCCAATGACATTGCGGACCATAACCCGGTAACCGCACGTTAAATAGACCTCCACCACTGATATACGGGTGAGAGATGTATTATCTTGCCCATGTGTCCAGAGACTTGTTTCTAATCGGTGACAGTTGATTTCATTTAGTGTTGGAACACGGCTACCTCCGGGCGAGAACCTGTTGCCCGTCTAAGGCCTAAGGCAAGTTCTGCTTCAAAAACTAAAATGACGTCAATCTAATTAAGCAAGTGGAGCGTTTTCAAATCTATAAATGAGTGCATTTCAATCTAGTGTCCCATACCTCACTCGAATTCACCAAGTATAGACCGGTACCCCTCTGCTCAGCATAAACGAATCCGCGCTGCATGTTTGTCACCCGGCCCCCTGACACACACACACACCCCCAACCACGTGTGTATGTTCGAAATGTTTGACAGGATCGTGTAGCAATCCGGCTGCCGTATCCCATGCATCTAAACTTCTGATCTTTGTCCACATACAGTGTGTGTCGTAAACTAGAGCTCCTGTTTGTAGTCACGCCGCGGAAGATGGCGGACCATTCGAAACAAGAAGAATTCACAGAGCTGCCAGACCTTTGCGACTTTCTCGGAGAGGACCCCTACCTAGCACCCTACCAACAAGACTTGTGTCGAAGGTAACGTCACAAACTGGGCCGTTTTGCACATTTCATGGGATTCACATAACACGCAGCTTCACTGTCAACTCATTTTGGAAAGTTTGCTGTTCCCGCCTGCGTAGTCACTGTCAGGATAGTTTTAAATAAATAAAGGTCATGGCCAGTCGGATGATTGATTTGTGTGTTATGCCGTTATTAGACTCACCCAAATGTAGTCATGGCGTATTACAACTTTCAGGGGAATGTACAAATGCTACATTTGACATTAAGGAAATAGTGAAGGTGACCGTACAATTTCTAGTGCGCACAGTTTGCTGTGGCGTTCGTTTCTTGCTTTGTGATGCATTTGTTTTTAACTGTCTAAGAACCTGAAAGCAATATATTTATTGAAGCAGCCGTTGTTAAATGGTACGGAGTTTAATGAACCTCATTGCAATGTTTTCTCCTCTTGTATGATGTTATGGTGGAATATTTCTGACCAATGAGATATCGCCTTGAAACGAGGTATGGCGATGCAGGCGTGGTATTTGATTTGCATACGGCAACGCCCCCTTCAACGTCTACTGATGGGTATAGACTGACAAGATCTTCATTCGCTCATCTGCTATCCTGCTTACCTGAATCTGTCTCCGTTATAAATTAATAGATAACTACTTGTTATAACAGATGATTGGCTGTGTAGCATAATGGTGACAGAATTTAATATCAACAGGCACATACATTGCTGACACGTACATTGCTCAGATCAAGATCTCTCTCTCTCTCTCTCTCTCTCTCTCTCTCTCTCTCTCTCTCTCTCTCTCTCTC
>JACXGJ010015430.1:0-13625 GCA_016801105.1 Esox niger | reverse complement strand
TACTGCCCCCTCCTCTATCTCTCTCCCTCTACTGCCCCCTCCTCTATCTCTCTCCCTCTACTGCCCCCTCCTCTATCTCTCTCCCTCTACTGCCCCCTCCTCTATCTCTCACCCTTCTACCGCCCCCCTCCCATATCGCTCAGGAGTCGTCCGCCAGCCCTGGCACTGAGAGACGCCTCGCCACTAAACAGTCTTCCGGCCATTAGAGTGCTGCAACAAATAAAAATGCTCATTACAGAATGATTTCAGTTTTCACTATGATTCAATTTGCAGTAATTACTGTGGCCGGCGCTAATAAAAAAAGGGCTACCAAACGCGAAGGTCAACTACCAGTTAGGAGTGTTCATTTTCATCTCAATGTATTCATCCTCGCCCCGCTAATGGCCCAATTTTCTCTCCTCGCTCCTCAATAAATATTGCTGGAATTACAGGTTAAATAGCTAAATTAAATCACCGCTATTATGGTAGGCTGTAGTGCACCCGCTTGGCTTGGCTGCATGAGGTTGGGAGGGAGGGAGGGAGGCAGGGAGAAACGGATGGGGGGACTAGCCTCATCATGTACAATTACTGGGGAAGTGCCAATCGCCAGACAGTGTGCGATTAATGTCACGAATGCCGAGGCCATCAAATTATTACATTCATTCTCTCACTAGGCCTTTTGGAAATAAGACAGATATAGAGAGAGGCCTGTGTTATTGCAAGATCACCGGGCTCTATTTGTTACACTTTGTGAGGCGAGGGAGAGAGAGGGAGGCGAGGGAGGGAGAGAGGGAGGCGAGGGAGGGAGGGAGGGAGGCGAGGGAGGGAGGTGTGGGAGGTTATAGGGGGAGGACAATATAAAAGCAAATTATTCTTTGAATCAGACAATTCACAGCCCTTTCCTTTAAGGTGAATTGATTATGAATCGTTCGTGTGATGTACAATTGGCGCGATACGTCTTTCTTGTGCGAGGAGGAAGCGGCTGACATTCTGAAGCTGGAGTTTAACCCTGTTGTCACTTAGCTACAATGGCTCTGAAGTATATGACAACCATGTTTTACATTAACTGCGTCACTAAACAGCGCTCCTATTATGTAGCCACCTTTCGCGTCAACAACCAAAACATTAAACTGGACCTACAGAGATCTAGTTGTCAATAAGAGTATTTTGCAAAGGTACAATGCGTTTCAACGACCAGCCAAATCTCCCAAGCGGAAGTCAGTCATGCCTCAGCCCGTGTCCAGCCTGTTAACCAGAGCATAGAGAGATTGCCTTGAGATGCTGTTCTGAATTGTCTGTCCTAAGAGCCGTTTTAACCTTGCAGTCTAAAATGCAGAATGACACCAGGTTCTCACACTGAGATTCATAAATGAATAAGTCTTCTGATACTATCCATTATGTTTGCCTTGTTTTCACACTACACTTCTAATTCTTACTCTTATGCTTTTACCTTTCTCTTTATCCCCCACCCCCCCATGACACACACACACACACACACACACACACACACACACTCGTCCTCTGTAGCATCTATTCCACTGAGATACATAAACAGCAGCACTGCACCCTGAGACATCACCAAAGGACTGTAAAATCAGTAAGCTTCAGTGATATCCTTATCCAACCAGAAGCAGCGTAAGCATCAGTTAATTTGCATACAGGAAGTTGAGCCATCGAACCAACACAGCCAACCGGGCCAAAGTGTGTGTGTACATCTGGGAGTCTGTGTTCCCAGGGCATCTTCTCTAGATCCCGCCCCCCCCCCGACAACACACACACACACACAAACACACACAAACACACACACACTTTCACTGGAAAGAGTCAATGTCACCACTCACTCATTTGCATTTAGAACAAAGATAACATGGGGCAGGGAAGGGGGGGCTACAGGTTCCGCCTCCCAGCAGTCCGCTGTGCTTGTGGAAAGTTTCCTGACATTTGTTCATTATTAAGCTCTGGGCTTCATTACCATGTCTATGATCTGGAGAGGTCTCAGAGCTCCTGCTACCTCACCTTGAATCACTAATGTCTTGTTTAGAAACGTCCTCACAGAGACGGCTGTAACATTCAAAACAGATCATCTCTAGGAAATGAAGTGCGTTTGTGTGTGTATCCAAAATATGGAGGTGCCTGCTATGATACGCACACTCATTTGGGGGGGTAAACATATGCTGAAGTATGTACGACCCGATCCTAAAGGAAATACATTTCTTCCTGCAGATCTATTTAACGTCACCATTCCCAGTGTGTGGTCGGAGAGAACGAGAGAGAGAGAGAGAGAGAGTGTGAGACTGAACCTGTGCGTGTGAAATAGAGAAACGCAGAGAGAAAGAAAGCATGCATCTGAGAAAGAGAGATAAAGTGAAAAGGAGGAAGAGATGGAGGGAAAGCGGAGGAGACGTGGACGGCCTCGGCAGCGGCGAGGGAGGCGGAGAATTATGGGTGATTTACAAAGTGGAAATGGGGCGGAGAAATCTGCCACCAGCTATTTTTTACTTCCTGTTTGACACACTCATCTCACTCTCCCTTCAGAGTGAGGTGGACAAACACAGATACACACTCACGTTCAGATAAAACACACACAAACACACACAGGCAGGCACACACACACACACACAGCAGACATCTGCTTCCCATTCTCAAGCCGAGACCAGACCAGACCAGCTAAATCCTCCTGTGGACAGCTTCACGTCGGGAGGATCAACACACTCTTGCACTCACACACCCCCTATCTGTCATTTGCACTCTTCCATCTTTCCCTCAGCGTACCTCTCTCATTCTCTCTTTTCCTCCCCTGTCACTCTATTCCTTCTCCCCCTCTCCCTTTTCCTAGTTCCTCTCTAGGCAGTTGGACAACTTGCTTATTTCTCTTTCTCTATCAATATTTCCCTCTTTCAGTTGTACGGGGACAGCCATAGGGGTTTGATGTACTATTAAAATAGTCAGTTGTTTAAAATAAAGGGGTTTTAATGTGTTAAGTGTTACTAACACAAGACAGTCGTTTTGAAGTGGGTGTAACGTCTCAATTAAACCCAGCGCCACCCAGAAACCTTCATTGAATGCATTGCTATTCAGCGTCATAAATGAGAGATTTGAGCACAGAAGTTTGCCGCCATACGGAATATCCAGGAGTACTGTAAAGAAATGCAGCATAATGCAGCTAGCTGTTTAAACGTAGACAAACTCACGCAGAGACAAATAATTCCTTGGAAAACCGAGTCAGACGTCTACGCAGCTAGCCACACCGCAGAAGCATCTCCAAACCAGAGAGGCTTCACATGATACGCAGGCCTGAAACATTGCTCCCACCCGTGTCAACATAACCCATATTATAGTGTTACGCCATGCATTCTTTGGTAGGATTTTCTCCATGTGCATCCATGTCATTGAGTGAGCGGGGTTAAGGTTGAGTCTGACAACCGTCCTGACATTACGTGTGCCTGACAGGGACAATCCCCCGTCTCTTTGCCCGACAACGTAAAAAAGCCACCCTTCACCCGTCTTCTTTTTTTAAAATGCATTTTTGGAAACATGCCGTGATCGCGTCCCGGAGTGTGTTGCGGTGGCTGGTCCCCATCTCCTCACGAGATTAGTTAACTAAAGGATTAACAGCGTCGGGGAGAGTCGGGGGGGGTTTGCCCCGGCATTATTTCTTATGAATTTTAAAGTAACACTGAGCAGCTTAACGAAATCAGAATGAATTAAATTCATTAGCCGAGGCTGGTGACAGTAAGCAACATGGCAGAGGGCTCAGGCTGCGGCTGAAACAGGCAGTGGTATTAAGACTCACTCTCCAATAAAGGGCCATCACTCCAACCTCGCCCTAGGGGAAGACACAGAGGACAGGAAGGGAGAAGGGGGAGGAGGAGTGGGTGTCATGACTTTTAGAAGTCTAAAGATCATGGTGTAGACACCTGGCGCCGTAAGGCCTACCGGTACAGATGAGGAAGTGAGACGGAGAGAGAGAGAAAGAGGAATGACTACTTTCCCAGTTTTTCAGTAGCTCCAGTAGGTTGAATCATAACCCAATGCTAACCCTAGTACAACACAAACAAGCAGGTTCAGGCTCCGTTCCATTCAAACGTCAGTAAATCCAAATTCTAAATCAAATGAAAACACTGAAAGCAATGTTGTTGGAATTTGATTTTCAGGGTACTTCCAGATTAAACAGAAAGATATACTGTAAATATGACCCAGGTTGAGTTCTCGACTTAGACCAATAGGAGATGGGTCCTGTGTCTGAGGCCTGTTAACACATCAGATGGATTAACAGGGTGCCAGGACACTAATCCCACTCCTGGCACTGAACGTACCACAGGAGGGGACGAGAGGGGACAGGAAGGGGACAGGAATGGGCCTGGTTGGGGCGTAATCCCCTCTCCTCCACCCCACCCCGGGAGAGGGGTACAGGACGGGAGGTGAACACCAGGGCACCTGCTACCTGCCAAGGCCAATCTGGCTGGATGACATGGCCTATAGGCTGGGGATAAACTGTACGTGATATTGGTCAGGGGGCCTTAACAACACTTAAACGTGTTGTTTCGCGTTAACGGACTGAACTGAATTGTGGGCATTTGATTCTGAAGTGGCACTCAAAAACTGTCGAAAGCTCACAGACAAAATCCAATTGATCTTTTTACACATCTCTATCGATGACCTGACGCATTGTCAGGTTAGGAAATGGAAGAAAATCTTTCTGCATGTGTATTTGTCACTGTAACACTGTCAAGGCAGGCATATAGATTGTGTCATGAGGATGATTTGCACAGGAGCTCCATCCAACAGATTTTGGACAGTCTCTCTTGTCCATCCCTACCGCCAAACCCCACCCTCACGGAAGACGGTCCAAGTGCTGTCGGCCAAGTTTGAGTCTCTTGGAACACACACACACACACACACACACACACACACACAAACACACACACATGGTTGTTTTCCTCCCTCCGAGCTAAATGCATCAGACAAGCCTTTACCCTTCAGACACAAACACGAACACACAAACACGAACACACATGCAGACACTGTGTCCTTTTGAGTCTTTTCCCAGATTGTGATGTAATACATCTCTTCTGAGAAAGACGTGTTAAACAGACAGACAGATAGACAGACAGACAGACTGTCTTTTCTTTTTAAATGAGAGCACACAAGTCCAATATTAACATATGCTTCCACCTGGTTTTCAATTATCGGGAATGTGTTTGTATTAGATTGAGAAGCTGGGATTGCAATACTCAGTTCACGTGAGTTATATAATCTCCGCATGATTCATGTGAATTTGCATGGCTTCGTGTGGACCTTCAACAGCATAGACGTCCATACTAGCCCTCTCCCTCCCCTGTTCCACACCTTGCCTGCTGCTTCACGAACACCTCCAAGTGTCTCCACAGAGCGCCATGTGAAACAAATTAGGTGAAGAGAGACTCTCCTCAGACGGCGAACAGGGAAAAAAGTTATGGCACTCCTATTTGCACGGTAGTCAGCGGTAATATGATGCCGCGACAGAATTTCAGGAATTTCAGGAGAGTAGTCTGGGGAGGATGGGGGAGGATGGTGATGTCATAGCTAAAAATAAAGCCAACGTTTCTTTACTGCCTCCTGGTAACATTAATATAAAGGGCCTGGAGTTTTACCCCGAGCTGACGTTAAAACTAGAGTCTGGCGTTGGGAACGTCTTCGGTCGTTAGTAGGACCTGTGGTGGAGGCGGAAGAGTGTGGGGACAGGACGGAGAGATGGAATGAGAGAAAGGGAGGTGGGGAGAAGGGGAGAAGGGGGAGAAGGGGGAGAAGGGGGAGCGTAGAGAACGGAGACGGGAGCCAGGCAGGGTCGGACTGTTATGGTCAGGCTACGGGTGTTTATACAGGGATGGCAGAAAGAAAGAGAGAACGAGGGAGCTAGAGAGAGAAAGTGAGAGAAACGGCCTGCTTTGGCCTGTAAGAGCAGATCCAGACCAGATGGGGGTTAGAGGGGGGCATGGGGGAAAGGAGGAGAGATTGAAGAGGAAGGAGGAGAGGAGAGGCGGGAGGAGGAAGAAGGGACATGTCTGTTCCAGAGGACCTTATAAGGTTTGGATCACTACAAAGGACCTCTTCCAACAGGACAGAAGACTCCAGAGGATCAGCTATCAGCAAAAGCCTCCACTCACACTATAACAAAGGAATAAGAATGAAGCAACAATAACACAATAAATGTGTATTATATCACAGGTTATGAGTGTTAAAACATTTCTTTTCCATTGAAAATGTCTTTTTAGGTTTCCTTCACTTGGTTGTTGGGACACTGATTCACAACCATTGAATAAATTATCATATTAATAATAGAACATAACATGAGTCCCATTGACTATTGGTTGCCTTTTTAGAGGTGTGAAAGGCTTCTTTTAACAAGCACCTGTAAAAGGTAATCAGGCGTACCGGACACAGTCAGTAACAGTCCTGACTGGGGTGTCCCATCGCCAGATCCAAACCAGGGGAACGGCCCACAAAGATAGACTAATTACACATTCAGCGCCACGCTACTTAGTCCGGCCCATCCATAGACACTAACGTTACTTTACGACAAAGCACACAAATCCCCCCCATCCCCTCCCTCTCCCTCTCCCAAAAACAAAGGTATTCAAAGGACGTCGCGTAAAGGAGAACAAATCCCACAAAAGCGGCGATGAGGAGAGTGACAGACAAAGAGAGAGAGGGGAAATGCAGAAAGAAGTAAGAAAAACGGAGGAACGGAGAGCGAGAGAGAGCGAGAGAGAGCGAGAGAGAGCGAGAGAGAGCGCGAGAGAGAGAGCGAGAGAGAGCGAGAGAGAGCGAGAGAGCGAGAGAGAGCGAGGGAGAGCGAGGCTGAGAAAGCGGAGTGGGATTGAGTGAGGCCACGAGGCCAGGCGTGCTGTTCTGAATGCTCTGCTATGCAGCGAGGGGAGTTCGCCAGGGCAGCGCGCGTCTGGACAAGATTACACAGACATCTTAACACATACAGTCGGAGGCTCCCACTTCTCTGTACGCAGCCTGTCCCCTTTTGGTCAAGGCCACGATCACTCGGCTCACGTGAGGAACCACAGACAAGGCACTGGACTGTCCCAAAAGCAGCTTCGCTGCACACACACACACACACACACACACACACTCCGACTTGACGGTGAGAGCCAGGCATGGCCGTCAGGTGCCTTTCACATCCTTTCGGCGGGGATGGATAAATGGTGGTCATTGAGTGTGTCAAAGGAGTATTAACACTTCGGAGAAGGACGGTAGGTTAAGTCTGGTACACAAACAAAGGGCCCTACTCATGGCCAACCATAACGTTTCCCAGAGTTTCTCTTTCTGGAAGGAGAGTGATCCTAGGTGGTCTTCTTAGCAATAAATGACCCCCCCCCCCCACAGTCCCCATCCCCGTTTCTTCCTTGGACGATAAAAGCAAAGTGTTAAAGATCATGATCGGATTAGGTTAGGAAAGCAACGCTCTGCCGTATTGCCAGTCGAGAATGAAGAGGTGGCCCAAAAGAAGAAGTCAAAGAAAATCTTCACGGGTGGGGGGGGAGAGAGAAGAGAGCAGAAAAGGAAGAGAGTGAACAAGAGAAGTGTAAAAGGAGAGAAAGAACTAGGGAGAGGGAGGGAGGCAAGGGGGAGAGATAAAGAGCGTATGTAGTGGTGGAAAAAGTCTGTCAGGCCTGTAAAGTGCGGAGAGCATGGTGGTAGTGGGGGGTATGGCATTCACACAGCACGGCTGTCTCCACGCTAACTCAAACCAGCCCTACTCCCACAACCAGTCCAATCTGTTTTCATTTGACAGAGTCCCAAAGCCCCCCATTCTGGCATACACACACACACACACACACACACACACACACACACACACACACACACACACACACACACACACCACCCGACCCACCCGCAGCAGAAGAGGGACTTCAAAAATGTAGCTGGCCGCCTCGTCTCTTAAAGAGACAGTGTAGTGCTATTATAACTTTTACACACAAACACACACACACACACACACAAACACACATTGACACACAAAATACGCGCTTGCTGTATGGCATATCAACTGTAGAAATCCATATCCATATCTAGGGCATAACCCTATACCCATATTTAGCACAACCCTACATCCATATATACTATATGGTTCTGTGTCCATATCTACTGTATGAAGTTGAGGTGTAACTTCTCGAAACCCGAGTCCTTGGCACAGTACAACAGAAGAGGCTCAAACATGCAGAGACAAGACCCCTGCTCTCCGTTTACATGGCAGCCTTTCAATGGTGGCCTGTGGGTCAGATTCAGAAGGTGTCCAATAACAAGTGAAAAGGTGAAACTACAAAAGGGAGAAACGGGTCCCCCAGCGCCTTATCCTGCCAAGTATGAGGGCTGTGTGGTGGGGGGGGGCGGCTGAGAAGGCAGGGGTGGTGAGGAGGGACAATGAAAAATAACTGGAAAAACATCTCTGTCATCAAAAGCTACGACTTTTGGCATCGCGAGGGTGGACCGAGGGTGGGAGAGATCGAGGAAAAGAGAGTGTGAGAGGGAAAGAGAAGGAGGCGAGGAGGATGAACTGTACTCGGAGAGGGAAAAGGCATTAGCAAGCTCTTCATTTTCATTAGGGGAATCACATGTTCTAAGCAGCCGGGCCCCCGTTAAACAGCTCACTGGGATGGTGGCCCTCGTTGGCACCCTGTCATTTCCCGCACCGCACTGAATAAAATGACATTTGGCTGACGGGTGCCTCGGAGTCTGGCACAAGAGAGGTGGCACAGAACAAAGGCCCAAAACTGATGAAGAAAAGGAAGGGAAAAGAAGGGGGAAAAAAGAGTGAGAGGGTTTGGAAGAGAGAGAGAGACCAGGTCAGCATGCAATGTCGGCCGAAGCCGATACGTTTTCTTCTCCCGTTACGTTTCTATCATCTCTTGGTCTTTTGCTATACGTCTAGGCCTGTACACACACACGCACCCACGCGCACACGCACAATAGAGGGAATTCCCGGCCCAGGTGTGCGTGTGCGTGAGCGTGAGTGTTTCTGCATGTGTCTGTGAGTAGTGTATTAATTACATGTGAATATTTGGATGGTCTTCATCATAATAGCTCCCAGCTGGTCTAGTCATCCTACTTCAAACCCGACTGTTAAAAGCTGCCTGGGCATCCAGAAAACAGGCTACTAGAAAATGTACCTTCTGATGTGTTGTACGTTTCGGTTGCCTGTGTTTGTGTTTTCTCTTTCCCTCACGTCCCCTTTCCTAGATACGAGTCGGTAACAACCAGCCTTGACACACACCAACAAACACACACCTGTGTTGTCTATCATCGGTTGGCTGACATCACGGGTGTCTGGTCCAGAAGTCTGGTCAGTCACACAGACCCATCCATTCAACATTCATCCATCGCTCATTACACTTTAACTATTCTCATTAAGGCCAACGATTCACATCTGTGTGTGTGTGCGTGTGTGTGTGTGTGTGTGTGTGTGTGTGTGTGCGTGTGTGTGTGTGAGGGCATTCAGCAGACCACTTCCTATCTCTCTGTCTCTGTCTCAGCTGCTCCAATTAGGCCGGTCCGCCGGGCCGCTGCTCTGGTGCACTGGCCGCAGTCTGATTAGATTTATCATGCTACCTCTCACTTTACAATTAGGCAGATGGCCAGCGCGTCGCCAGAGGACACGACGCATGCTAGCTCTGCCCAGCCACCACAGGCCCTGAACAAACCGGGGCGCGCACCGGGGCTGAGAGGGACCCTGGCGGTGGGGGAGGGCGCTAACGGAGCTTCGGCTAACCAAACCCAATGCGGCTAACGGCGGCGATCGGCGGCGACCGGTGCTGACGGTTTGCGAAAAACAAAAGTGATATGAGACGATTGGATCCGTTTTGTCGGGGGCGCCTAGACGTTTCACAGCGCAATGTGGCGAGGGACTAACCCCGCGAACGTTCGGGACGTAGAGCTCACAATGAAAGGAGGCTGTGTCTGTGCTCTGCGCGGGTGGCCCGGCTTCGCTGTGCTGTACAGTAGAGCTATAGAACAATGTCTCCCCTAATACTAGGATCTGGGTGGAAGGAGGAAAAAATGAAATATCCAATAGTAATTAAGGGTCGGGAGAATGTAACCATACAGAAATGCTCTCCAACCTGCAATTTCCTCCGAGGTATTCCTTTAATCTGCCTGATGCCACCGACTAATGCCAGGTGTGTTAAAACACCTCGACATTCACGGTGCCAGCTTGATATAACACGGCTTTCACCCTTCGCTCTCTCTCTCCCTCGCTCCTCCGGGAGGAGGTGATGCCGTGAGGGCGAGATTTAGAGAAAAGGAGATAATTATATTGAGAAAAAGGAGAGTGGAAGAGGGAAACCGGGTGACAGAGGGAGAGTGAGAGTGGTTGATTCTCCTGTCCATCTCTAATCAGAATGATGTGTATTGGAGCAGAGTGAGTCTCTGTCTTGGCAAAGTGCCAGCATTGTTTGGCTCCTCCATGCTAGCGCTCTCATTAGCCCGCCAAGGGGCCAATGAACTGCATCCCCGCAACAGGTACACACTCTAGCCTGGATACGTGTGTGTGTGTGTTTGCGTGTGCGCCTGCTAGGACCAAAGATCCATTCTATGCACCCTGGTAATGTAAACATTGAAAATGCATAGCCTAAATACATGAAGAGGTTTTATTTTGTTGAGAAAGGGCAAGAAATGCTTTCTCAGAAAGAAGAAATAAGCATTGTATTGATCCAGGGAGAACGAACAGCTCCTCTGGTGCATTTGGTTAACTGTGATGTTGCCTTGATAAATCAATAGAGCTGCTGTAGCTAGTTGGGCTTGTTTTCATTCTGACTGGATAACCCTGGTAGCAGCTAAAGCACAGCTAGCTTTGATAAAGGCTGGGGTGTGGGTAAACCTGTTCTCAGCCCCCCGCCTCCAAACCCTGGGGACAGGAGATGAAATTGCGTCCAGAGTCTGGTTCTTGGTAAAGGGAGACACACACACATACACACACACACACACACATTTTACAACGCAGCCACCCAGAATGTCCCTCACATAAAATACATAGAAAAATACAACCACTGAATTCAGTGGCACCATCCCGCCAAGAAGGGCGGGTATCTGTGTGTGTGTGTGTGTGTGTGTGTGTCCTTGTGTGTGCGTGTGTGTGTGCGAGAGGAACTGTGTTGACTTAACTACACTAACTCACTGGTGGGAGCCAGACAAGATGGGGGAGGGACAGGAATGATGTCACGATATTGTAAACAATACAGATCTCTTTCGCTGCCTCTGAGGGAAGAGGTTGATGCTGCCCCTGTTAACATCAGACCATCACCGACTCTAATGGTAGACCCCTGCCTCTCGGAACCTCCACTTGGACCAAACTTTCCATCTGGGCCTTCGTGTAGGCCCTAGTCCATGGATTTATGGACCTTATGAGGCTCCCTACAGACCGGAGACGTGCTAGCTAGAGGCCTGATTGTAGATCTGCCATGTCTCTCTTACTGACCACCTGGACAGGCTAACACTCATTCTACTGTCGTCAGTAACCGTTTAAGACTCATTGTTACATGCCAACATGTCATAGGTTGTCGTCTATGTCGACAATTTGTTGTGCAACATTTCCCATGCAAATGAAGCAATATGTATGAGAGGAGGTAAAGAAAGGAGACAGAGACTGAGAGGGAGAGAAGGGGACTGAGAGGGAGAGAAGGGCACTAAGAGGGAGAGAAGGGCACTACGAGGGAGAGAAGGGCACTAAGAAGGGAGAGAAGGGCACTAAGAGAGAGAAGGGGAATGAGAGGGAGAGAAGGGGACTAAGAGGGAGAGAAGGGGACTAAGAAGGGAGAGAAGGGCACTAAGAGAAAGACGGGGAATGAGAGGGAGAGAAGGGGACTAAGGGAGAGAAGGGGACTAAGAGAGAGAAGGGGAATGAGAGGGAGAGAAGGGGACTAAGAGGGAGAGAAGGGGACTAAGAGAGAGAAGGGGAATGAGAGGGAGAGAAGGGGACTAAGAGAGAGAAGGGGAATGAGAGGGAGAGAATGGGACTAAGAGGGAGAGAAGGGGACTAAGAGAGAGATGGGGACTGAGAGGGAGAGAAGGGGACAGAGCGGGAGAGATGGGGACAGAGAGGGAGAAAAGGGTACTAAGAGAGAGAAGGGGACTAAGACAGAGAGAAGGGGACTAAGAGGGAGAGAAGGGGACTAAGAGAGAGAGAAGGGAACTAAGAGGGAGACGGGGACTGAGAGGGAGAGAAGGGGACTAAGAGAGAGAAGGGGACTAAGACAGAGAGAAGGGGACGGAGAGGGAGAGAAGGGGACTAAGAGAGAGAGAAGGGGACTGAGAGGGAGAGAAGGGGACTAAGAGAGAGAAGGGGACTAAGACAGAAAGAAGGGGACGGAGAGGGAGAGAAGGGGACTAAGAGAGAGAGAAGGGGACTGAGAGGGAGAGAAGGGGACTAAGAGAGAGAGAAGGGGACTAAGAGAGAGAGAAGGGGACTGAGAGGGAGAGAAGGGGACGGAGAGGGAGAGAAGGGGACTAAGAGAGAGAGAAGGGGACTGAGGTTCATTTTAATCTATCCTCATGTCTACACCGGGCTGTCGCTGCAATGGATGTGTAATGCGTGTGTTGCTCAGGTGTAGCATGGGCATAGCGCCTGTGTAGCGTCTGTGTTTCTCCTGTGTAGCGCCTGTGTAGCGCCTGTGTAGGGCCAGTGCAGGTCTCGTCCCGTGACCGTGAATATGTGAAATTGCACAGGCTTAAACCCTTCTAAACAAGGGGATCAACATGCATTCGTCAGGCTGTGTCGCCCTTGGCCACATACACACACACAGGAACACATACAGAAAGTCACACACACAAACACACACACGGCGAAACACACAGCAGTGGTCACAGATGACGAAAGCCCCACCTACTCCTTTAACAAACAGCCTCCCTCGGTTCTTGTAATTGAGGTTTAAATCCTCTCCTAACACCTTCCACTGCATCCCTCCATCCATCCCTCATCCATCCCTCATCCATCCCTCCACAACCAAACAAGCATTATTCCGGTGCAGGGCGTCTAATCCTCCCAGTGGTTAACAGAGGGAGAAATTAGCTTTAGTTAAGTGGTGATTTCAGATGGCTAAACGGCAGCGCTCCTATTGTACTGTCAGGACTCCTGCAGGCTGGGGGGGTCCGGCTCAGCCTAGTTCCAGCAGGTCTGGAGGACACAAAGCAACACTCTCAGAGCTGGACCCAATCCTGGGCACGCTGCAGGAAGAATGGAACAGGGTTCTGGCATTACGTTTTTCCATCCCAGGAGAGAGGAGGAAGAAAAGAGGAGAGGGGAGGAGAGGAGATGGGAGAGGAGAGGAAAGGAGAAAGGCTACAAGGAGAGGGGAGACGAGCAGAGGGGAGACAAGGAGAGGGGAGACGAGGAGAGGGGAGACGAGGAGAGGGGAGACGAGGAGAGGCGACAGCGGGCAGCCAATCAGAACGAGAGGCACGGGTAATCCCATTCTGTCCACCACACCAGCCTAAAACACAACTCTCCCTCTTTCTCTCTCTCTCTCTCTTCCGGTAAAGAGGCTTTGCAGTGTAAATGTGTCCCCTCGCCTTAGCCTAGGCCCTTTATACAGGAGCCGGAGGGGCTTACCATGTGGACTACCTTACCCATGCTCTGTGTGTGTGTGTGTGTGTGTGTG
>JACXGJ010015429.1:0-13522 GCA_016801105.1 Esox niger | reverse complement strand
GACAACCAAAATGAACCACATTACTGTGGTCAAACACTGAACATAAATAGGTTCCCCAATTGGAGGCAATAACGAACACCTGCCTCCAATTGGGGAGACCAAAACACATAGAGGTGGCTAGAGTCACCTATTTTGGCCATGTCCTGACTATGGCCCCAGCCAGCGCAAAGATGGCTAGGGGCATAGCCAGGACATGACAATTACTTACAAACTGCAAGATAAAGTCTGTGGCCAAAGTGTTCTCTTCACCATGTTCGCGGCATTGTCTGTTATACAGACTAGACGACTCTCATCTAGACCCCAATCAGCTAAAGCTTCTCTCATCCCTGTTGCGATGTTCTCACTTGTATGATCCTCTGGGAAAAATGCAGTTTGCAAACAGCGACTTTTCAGGTGTATATAATGTAGACTGATATATGTTGACCTTACAAAATTGCACGTTCTGTCATGTGACTATTGTGGATGCGTACATCGCAATGTAAATGCTGAAACGATATATTGTGCAGGCCAAATTAAAAACAGTCATGATTCGGTAGTGGATGTCACTGTATGGGCTTAGGATCACTTCCAAAAACCATTGTCTGTGAACACAGTACGTCACTGCATCCACAAACGCCATTTATAAGAAACCATATTTATAAACAAGATCCAGAAATGCTGCCACCTTCTCTGGGCCCAAACTCATTTAATATAGACTGAGGCGCAGTGGAAAACTTTCCTGTGGTCTGCCAAATTAAATTGGAAATATTTTTCGGGAATCATCCTCCAGACTAAAGAGGAGAGGGACCATCTGATTTTTTTATCAGTGCACAGTTCAAAGGCCAGCATCCCTGATGGTATGGGGGTGTTTTACTGTACATGGAATGAGTGACTTGCACATCTGTGAAAAGCACCATTAATGCTAAACAATATGTACAGGTTTTAGAGCAACATATGCTGCCATCCAGAATGTATTTTTTCAGGGAAGGCCTTGTTTATTTCAACAAGAAAATGCCAAACCACTTTCTGCATGTATTACACCAGCATGGCTCTGTAGTGAAAAAGTCTGGGTGCTAAACTAGCCTGCCTTCAGTCCAGACCTGTCACCCATTGAAAACATTTAGCGCATTATAAAGCAAAAAACATGTCAAAGGAGATCCCGAATTGTTGAGCAGCTGAAATTCTAGATAAAGCAATAATGGGTATATATTTCACTTTGAAAACAACAGCAGGTCTCTTCAGATCCCAAACGCTTACAGAGTATTGTTAAAGAAGTGATGCAACAAACATGCCCCTGTTGCTGGCATCAACTTCAAAATGTGCATATTTTTCAAAAACAAAGAAATGTCTTAGGTTCAACAATTCATATGTTGTCCTTGTATAAATGATTTACACATCATTGCATTCAGTTTTTATTTGCATTTTACGCAGCATCCCAACTTTTTAGGAAATGGGGTTATACTAAGTGTAATCTGAGAAAGTTAGATTCAAAATGATTTTCATCATTGTTAAAAATCTGGTTCTAGACTATATAACTTATTCTGCAGATTGATATCTTTCTATGTTATATAAAAACCACATACAGAATTACAGAAGTATTTTGCATAATAATACTACAATAAATGCACCACCTCTCTACAATCAACATTGGTACCATTAACATGGTAAAGAACTTGAAATTCTGAATGAGCTCTTACTTGAAAGTCTTTATTTTTGTCCTGACTGCCACAGACAGCTGTTCAATGGCCCACTCTCTACTTGGTTAGGGGCCAGCACTTGTTTTTGTAACCAGGAAGATTACATTTGGATTATTTCTTTTGGGTGGCTCTGATCCATCATTAAATGTTTTTGTGTAATGAAAATATAGGGAAAAACAAAACCACTCTCCCTTTTCTAAGCGAGATTTAACAAACATGTAAGCAATATATTGATGATAATATTTTTTTCTTCTTAAACACAATTGTGTGTAGGTTTGTTAAAATGCCTGAAATAAATTCTGGGATTGCAGGGAATTTGTAAAACTGGCGTTCTGTAATTCTGTAAATAATTACTCGACCACCATTTTAATTAAAATGTGTACATTTGAGAATGAACTCTAACACACAAGGAATACTAATTGTTTTGTGGGGAACTGCTAAAAATCCACACAGACCTGTTAACATTTAGATCCTCAGTGAGGCCTGAGCTGTTTTCTCCTATGACTTCTAGGCTGTGCTGAGTGGGCCCGTAATACACATTTCTGTAGTAGTTTCTGAAACCTGGGCACAGATAGGAACTGAACATCACCTAAAAATAGTCTACCTGCTCATTTCACCCTTTTTTGCATCATGAGTGTTTTCCAAAAAAAAGACTTACGAGGAATGCACTATTTTCAATGTTCAGTAGTGCTGGAATACTGATCCTCAAAGAACTAACTTGTAACTAATACAGCCATTGGCAGATGAGATCTACCCGTTTTAAAAATACAAGTGTGAATGTGCTGGTAGGCTGCTGTATTTTAATGAACTTTTCAGAATTTTGGGAGCTTTCATACACTTGGAATGTTGTTTTATTATTGCTTGAACCATCACTAAGACACTAAGCAACATGTAAATGGAGGACTGTTTCAACTAATTGTCAGTGAGAAATTAAATTACAATGTAAGCAAACACAAATAAGTGTCTAATGAGAACACGCGCATGGCCTGCACAACAATGTCAGATAACACGATTAGATGTCAGGAAATATGAATGGCTTTTTCATTGCCAGGTCAGAATTCATCCCTTGACATTTTCATCATTGGAGAAGTGCAAAGCCAAAAAAGGAAGCCCTTAAGTGACATTACATCCCAAGCCTTACGGTTTAACTGTTGGCCCAAATCTATCAGCTGTCACGTGGATTTTGAACCAATGCCACCAATGGTATTTCAGTACTAAAGTGTACCAACACAAAGCTCTGAGTGTAGTTGGATGTGATGTGAAATCCTCTATCACTTTGTGTTAAAGTCTGTCTCATTCCAAAGCAATTGGATGTGGTGGCTATAGGTCTTCTTTTAGGAAATAACATTATTGTCCATCATATACAAAATCACTATCATTTTAATTTTGATGAAGAACACATGCTGATCTAAACTTGACATAGCCGATAGCCAAGCCCACTCCACCGAATCTGAAGGATCTGATTAAATAGTCTGAATTTATACAAACTAATACACCAGAGATATGCCACATGTGTACACGTGTTTTTCTGTGGTGGCCATGTAATTCAATTGGCTGTGTAATGATTATTACAGCTTTACTTCACTTCATTACTAAAAGGAACTTTGATAAACAAGATTTTCTGCATGATATTAACTAAAAGGGACCAATGTATTTCAGCTATACCACAACCTGAATTTTCTTTAAGCTACTTCTGAAATGATTTCAGTGCCTTTGCAGATGTCCCTTTCAAATAATTCTTTAAGAAATAAATCTATCCTGTGTTTATCTTTCTGATAATAAACACAAGAGTAATGTTGCAAGGTTCAAGGCAAAAAAAGATCCTGATTGGCAGTTGTTTAAACATCTGAGGAATTGATGTCAAGCCATATGATTGTAAAGCAAAGCTTGCTACAATTAAGGAAAACATATTTTCTGCCATTACATTAATATAGTCACTGGCTCCATTACTGATGAACACACTATTAATTTATACAAATAGTCCCCACTGAGGCTGACAAACTGGAGCTGGGTTTACTTGTATGAACAGCACTATTTAGTGCTGGTTCAGTGACCCATATTTTATATCTGGCTGTAATCTCTGGAGTTATTACAAAAGTATGAAAAGCTGCTTGTGTTCAACCACTCCCTAAGGATGGAGTATCTTGACAATCACCCCTTAATTGCTAAGTGATCTTGTTTTGAGCAAATTCTAGAATCACCAGGGAATATACAGCTATATACAGCTTCTGATTGGAAATGTTATTTTTACTATACATCATTATTTAAATGAGGGCTCAGCACTGCAATTGTACATAAGAAATATTGCCGGAACATTAATACATTCAAATGTGATGCTTTCTTTCTAGACCTGTCAAAGGCATTGTCGATAATTGCTTTTTAAATAGCAAGTTTATGCCATTTTGCATAGGTGCTTAAGCTTGCTTGTGGTTTCAGGTTGTCATTTTAACATGTGTGTTGCACTGTATACAGGACATTACTGTAAAGGAATAACTTGTTATTAATGAACTTGCCTGTCTAAATAAAGGCAATAAAAACTGGAGAGTTCTTATGAGTCTTGCTGAATATGTGAAAACATGATTGTTTAAGAGGACTTTGTTATCTTACAGAACAATGTAACATGGTGTGAGCTGGAGCCTCCAACCCAGCCACAGCCCCAGGCAGCAAATATGTGCGAGGCAATCTGACACAACCAGGGACACCGGAGTGAGTAATTATCTGTCTCCTTCTCCCGTATAAAACAGGTTCCCTTAACGAAGGCGCAAGGAGAGGGCTGAGAGATGAACCGCCGGATTGAGGCTGCAAAATAGAGGAGAGAAGAAGGACGCCGGAAGATGAGCCGGATTGTATGATTTTCATGTGTGACCAGTGCTGTTAAGTTGGACAGAGGATTCTGTTTAAGTTCTGTTGTTCATTTTCTTTGTTCTTGTCCACCTGGTGGCCAAACCCTAAAAAAGAAATACAGGAAATATTTGCCAACCGAATCCCCCTTTCACCTGACTTTGTCTATTTTTTCCAACAGTCTTGCCTGGTTGTTGGTGAACGGCAGACCCACCACCCACCCCGCCGTTCACAACAATAACATTATGGAAGATTTGAAGTTCAATGACTAAATACAATGTAAACACAGTAAAATACCAAACGTCAAAACGTTCTACTCATTTAAGGGTATTTCTTTAGTTTCACTATTTTGCAATTTTTTATTCACATTATAGAATAATAGTGAAGACATCAAAACTATAATATTACACATTCTCTCAACCACCTTCATGAGGGGAGATACTGTTTATGTGTGTTTTTACATTCATCACATATTTCCTTCAACTCAGTCTTATTGTTTGGGAATTAGGAAAACAAGCCAGATATACACAGTCTTGATTGGAAAGTGCTGCTTAGGCCAGAAAATATCCACCTGAACAGTCAGAATTTCAGGGGCTTTTGTTTAAACAGAAAGACCGGTTTTACTCTGAAACCATTTTTTGTGGCAAGTAAATCTGTGATATCTGCACATGCAGGCTGTAATGTCTCTGCCGGGTCAATGACAAACTTTACATCCTACTATAAACTGTTCATTTTCTTATTTCGACTTTTCATTTGTTTTTGGATGTATTTATGCCCTTTGTCTTCTTTGTGTAATTGTACATATTTCTTACATTAAGTTAAAGTTATAAACATCAATAAGGGCATACACATGTATTTGTTGGTGTCCAGAAAACAATGTTGATAGTCTGTATTGGATTTTAATTTTGGATCTTAATCTATGTTGTTGCTACAGTGCCAGAAATAGAGAATGATAGCAAAAGCATCACTATACACTCCATGAGTGCATTAAATCTCTCTTTTCAAATAAAACATTAGCTCACGACTGGCTGATCTATGCTGACACAGATGGATGACACCAAATGAATCAACAGAACCAATCAGCCAAGGAAGAGACCAATTCATTTGACTGCATTAAATGGTACAAGTCCAATGTCACTGTATTTGCTGAATAGTCTTTTGGCCACTAGAGGCCTCTATCATTCTGTATGGTACTTGGTCAAACTGGAGATCCCATGACTCAGTCACGGGTTTGGTCATATGATTGAAACAGAGGATCCTGGGAGGTGATCTGCTTCTTGTTTTGTGGTGAACTCAAAAGGTATGCACTGTAAAAGGAAACAGATGTGGCCTACCCCACAACCACTGCTGCTCCTAACAGAGCAAGAAAAGACAAACGAGGAAATCCTTGATCTAAGAGCACACAGAATTCAAACACAAAGCTATTTCAAGTGTTACAGTTTCACATATACAATAGCAATTGTTCCTATTCCTAGACTTCATGTTTAGAATCTCCTCAGTGTCTCTGACACCCCTGAAATGATCAGCAGCAGGTCCAGGTCCTTTGGAACCATAAGCATGTCCAAAAGTCAGGAAAATTTGAAGAAATTAAAAAACTGAAGAGCAAAATGTAAATTACAAATATTGACACTGGTCAAACAGAACATTGTCAGGGAAAATCCTGTGTGACTTTGTCTTGGAATTATGTAGAATTAACTGTACGTACATTTTAGGATATATTCTGTTATCTCATAATCAAAGGGCTAGGGTTTTGTTTGGACCCTAGCAAGAGTAGCCATTGTTTGCTGCTACAATTGGGGATCCTAATAAAATACCAAACAATGGTGTTGTCTAATCGTACTCATATTCGTAGCCAGTGCATATACTGGAGAGGAAAAAGCGCATCAAATTCCTGACCAACATCTAAAATATGCCATGCAGTGATACTCCTGAGTAGGCTGAACTGGCCAGCGGTTTACTCATAAACCTATACTTTTGTGACACCTGTGTGTCTTCATAAAAAAAAAAAGTTACGCCCTTCAATACACACGCACGCACACATCATCATCCTGTTCTTGTGGTGGTTGATCGATAGAGACAGCCCTAGTCTAATTATCTAGATTGAGGGGCTATATTAAACAGCCTGTTGTACTCTTATTGAGTCTTAAAGGAGCTTAGCTGAGTCTTATTCCCCCGGTCAGTGAGTTCTGAAGGTGCCAAGGATCGATGCTCTGTTGCCCCAGTCTACACCAGAGCTCAAGCTGGCTCCTTTTTTACAGGACAAGGTGTGAGTAAGAAACATGCAGCTCAATGGGCTGTTCTCAGATCATGAGATTTGTTTTATTTTAGGGGACCATGTAGTCATGTCTGACTGCATTGGCCTAAACATCATGAGACAGTCTTCTAACAGATGTGTTCCTGACACATTGGTTCAGAACCACAGGGGGTTGACTAACATAGGGAAGTAGGAGCCGCTCAAAAAACAGAGCACAATAAAGAAGGAAATATCTGGACAATGTTGGCTTTAACCACAGGCAATATGTGATATTCTACAGGGCTTACTGAAACTTTTTGGCCCTTTTTAATCAAACATTGCACTATTTACACAGAAGCTCTTTTTCCCTTGGTCAAATTACATTACACACTGGTCTTGAGTACTGAATAAATCCCCAGAAATGCAGTTACTATCTCTTGCACATAAAGGTAAGTTCACTTTACAATCTAAAATGTGCAGGTATGGGATGAATATATACATATATATACATACACACACACAAGTTTGTACAGCTCAACTGAGGGGGACCAGAAAATTTAAATTGCATGCTCCTTTGCCCTAATCTTAACCCTAAACCTAACCCTAAGATTAACCCTTACCCTAACCTTAACCTAACCCTAATAAAGTTTTATTTATGCCTAAACCTTACCTTGGTGTAATGCCTAACCTTAACCCAAAACATAACCAACAATGCCTAGATCCAAAATAAACCCCAATTCTAACTCTATAATTAATTGTAAGTTTGACTCTATACCTAAACCCTGAGCCAGAAATTGACTTTTGCCTCATGGGGACCTGGCAAAAGGTCCCATGAGTATAGTTAGACCTCAAACACACACACACACATCCAATGCAATGTTAATGTTCAGAATGAGAAATACAAGCCCATCACAATGTTGTTGGAATTTCAAGTAAGACTCCTGAAATTTGACACCTGACATCATCCGGGTGACTCTTTGGGATGTGAGCAATTCCAGATGTAAACTCCCTCCTATACTTTGAGCTCCCGTAGCACTTCCTCAAACTACAGACTATATAACTGCTAACATAGTGACCTACTTCATCACAGGAAAACAACCGATCAAAGGACATCTTCTAACAACTACTCTCCAAATTTGCAACTAAGGTAAATTTGGATTTCCATCTTTTGAAAAGGTTTACAATAGCTTATAGGTATTTCTTTACTATTTCTGAAATATGTTTAAAAGAGCTTTCAGTTTCACAAGAGAGTTTGATTCTTCAAGCCTTAAATGTTAAACTGTGCAGAGCCCTGGGATATGAATGAATTAACTTGTTATTTTGTGTGTATATGCTTACACGCCGATTGCAACTAAAAGTATTTTAGTGTAAGTTGTAGACTCTATTTAATTTTTGTTCAATTACTATTCTCAAGTTACCTATGAAGACTTTGTAGCCTGTATAGCCTACACTCATTTATTGGCCCATATATAGGGCAGTGAAAATAATAGCCATTGAGCTACAAAGAATGTACATTGGTCATGAAATAAACTGCGGTAAACGTGTATTCTGCCACTAATGCGAATGTCAGCCATTAAGTAAACCTGGTGCAAAAACCACAGAATTCCCAATATAAATGTTCTATTATGTTAGAAATGTAATGTTACAGTAACATTAAATTCACAATATAAATGTTCTGAGGAACATTTGCAATGTTCTAAGGAACATTTATATAGTACACATTGTGTTTTGTCATGAATTTAATGAGGCGGAGACTTATAAAAAGATGAACTGAAACCTAATGCACATCCTTTCTCTTATGATTGTCGCCTTTATAACTGACTCTACAGTTATTAGGTGCTCAGATAACTTTCTAATTTGATTTTTTTGTCATTAACAAATGCAGTTATGCAGTCTGTAAATGTTTTTTATAATTAACGGCTAAAAACAGATAAATAGCCTTGTTGTTAGATCTTTTTATATACAAACTTTCATCGGTACATATATTTTATCCTGCTCAGACTATTGTTATCCTCTTTGTTGGTACATATGCCAAGTGTTTAAGAAAGCAGCAGAATGACATGTCTTCACTAAATACCTCCCCTGTGAGTAAACCTCCTCTGCCCCCCTTATTCTGGGTCAATCCCACCAAGCCATCCACAATTGCACCCAAATATCTGTGTGACCTCATTCTGCCCTCTTGCCCCACATGTACATTTCACTCCTCCTGGTCCATCTCTCTTCAGTAGCACCACAGAAGACTACTAAATAGTCTGGATAATAGGGCTTTCAGATTTGTGGCCCCTTGGCAGTGGAATATAATTCCAGTCACAGTCTGGAGATCCTAGTTCAAGCCCCACTCACAGCTTATATCTGAGTTGTTAAGAGAAGCTTTCATGGACCTTTGTTCAGAATGTTTTCCTGTTTAATCCATCTGACAGTATACAGCCTGGATTATTGTCTGGTTAAAACAATCTGTAGTTTGGATATTGTATTTATCATTATTATATTAATTTATTTTCAAAATTGTTAACAAATAAGTAAGAGGGTTTTATTTAAATGTTACCATCTAACATCATGGCCAGGTGTATTAATGAACAGCAAGTAGAGTCACAAGGAAAGTGTTTTTGCACAGTACCTTTAAATTTTTATGTGCAAATTATCAGCATTATTTATTGAATAATTGGTCAATTTTTACTTAATATGAATTGTGGAATTTATAAACAACATTTCACCATTGCAACAATATGAAAGGTTTTGATCAGCTACACAACAGTGAAATTTGTTTTGCATGCACGCTTTCGCCCTACAGAAGCAGGGTTGGCTGTTCAACAGCACTATTAGCACTAAAGACAGTTTAGACCATAATTCTGCTACCTGCAAAACAAACGTCCCAAATGTTTCATTACAGGCTATGTGGATAGAGCATATCCTTAAAATGTCTATTACAGATTTGTGGCTACAATTTAGTTAATGCTGTGATAAAACTATATATTGCTGTGACATAAATATAAAACTTCTATATTGATAGAAAATATCTGAGATATTTGAAAAGTTAATGGAATCCAAAACAAATTTCAGCCATTAACAGCTGAGATACATCTCTCAGCATGAAACTTTGTCTGTTGTTTATATATTTAAGTCATTTAACAGTCTTATCCAAAGCAACATACCTTAAAGAGTGAATACACATACCTATATAGATTTTTTTTATATAAAAATGCATTCTTTTCTTGGCTCCCCATGCTGCAGAACTATATTGGACCTTGTCATTTTTCATCCTATCCATATTAGCACCAAAACACTCCCACACTGATGCCTTGGTATGCACTGGCAACCTGCACAGGTGGAACTGAAACAAGAATTTTCATAATAAAGATTGGATTTATGTCAAAATACGGTTGCAACAGCCCAGTGGAGGGCATTTATAACAGTTTGACATCACAAAAAAGTTAAAAAACTTAAACTTCTGTCATGTTTTTCATACAGCTCTTCCACAAATAGTGCATTGTAACAATTCTCACCTATTAGAACCTATTTTAACCTTACAGCATGGACATTTGGTAAACTAAAATGAATTTGAAACTACACTTAGCAATTAATGAATAGAGTTAATGAAAGAAGTTGCTCTTTTGTCTTTTCCCAGCATGCTGCTCTGTGGTTGTGTGCTGCTGATCTTGGGCTCAGCCCTCTCCAGTCCACTGGATGATCTGTCATTGGATGCACACTGGGACTTATGGAAGACCACCCACATGAGAGAATACAACAGCTTGGTGAGTGTCCATCTGTTTGGCTGTCCATCTGATCATTAAACAAAAGGTGACAGATTTAATCTTTAGGCTGGTAAGGTGAAAAATCTGTCCTTGATCAAGACAGATCTCTATAGTTTACAAAAAATATATTTTGTAACTTTTCACATTATCCCATGACAGTCTCAATTGTTTAATGTATGCCATTTACTCCTCTGGAAGATAGCAATAACAGGATGATTTCCTTCAACTTGGATTACAAACATATTACAAAATTACTCTGACTGTAATCAAGAATACTTTTTGATATCAAAATGCAAAAATGGCAATAAGGCCATTATCAACTGTAGTTGTATGCAACTTAGTCAGAGAATGCTCATCTTTGCTTCATTAATATACAACCCACTATGGGGATCTTCTGCATATCTTTCAAACAAGAAAAACAGGAAATATGAGAAGTAATCCTTTGTTTGGAATTTTAACTTCCTTATAGCGAATAGTAATCAGTATTTCTGTTATGTAACGATTAGACTGCATTTAAGCTTTATTGAAGTATCTGAAGTTATCTATTTCCTGTTGTCTCTAAGGTCTGAGGTCACTACTTGAAAACATGTATGTGACCCACTGTTAGATGCCAGCTCAGCACATTCCTCAGGAATCTATAAATCATATTGTATCACAAATGTTTTGAATGATCAACTTCACTATGCGTTTTGTGTTTTTAAATATTGTATTAACTCGCAAAATTCTGCTTCAATCTTTTGTCTGTCCCTGCTGTTGTGGTAGGGTGAGGAGGAAATCCGAAGGACCATTTGGGAGAAGAATATGCGTCTGATCAAAGCCCACAACGAGGAGGCTGCTCTGGGCCTTCACTCATACGAGCTTGGCATGAACCACCTGGGAGACATGGTAAGTTTCCCCAGCTTTTTGCTTCTAGAAACAGTAAAGGCCTAAAAAGAGTAACTCCATGTGAAAACATGCTGGAATTTTATGCATGAGGGAAACCATTTTGTGTTTGCTATCCTCGATTATCCTTTCTAATTAGGGTTTACCTACTGTCCGCAGGTTTATCGTTTTGGGGAATGTCCCTAAATACTCTAGGATTTGCTTATGATTGTTTTCTGACTAAAAAGATCAAGCACAGGACAACATAGTGGCTTTTAGCTGATGTACAATATAGCCAGTGATTTTACTCATGAAGTGACACACTCATATCAGCATTTTTCCTCACCAAATGGCCCACTGATTAAAAATCAGTCTGTTGACTTAGTGACCTGTAAATGTATCTCTACTTGTGAAAAACATGTCAGATCAGATCTCATGTAGCCACACCTCCAAGCTTGAATGACCATGAGGTCAGGTCATTCATTAGACTGTTAGCATGAGATTTAAAATCCCTGATGGCTATAAACGCAATTTGTAGAAAAAAATAACCAGATATCACAGTAGCTACTTGGCTTTTACAGCTCGGATTTCAAGCCCTCATTAATGATGTATTGATGTTTTAGCTATTGGACTTGCTTAAGATCAGATCAAACTGAAAATAAGTTGCACTTCTATATTGAGATGCACAGTTAGAGACACATTTTAAAAGACAAGCCTTATCCTCATACTATCCACTTAACGTTTCACTGCTGATGTACTCGTTTTAGGGCATCATGGGTTTGACATTTTCTTTCATGGTTTCCTTCATAATCTGCTATTACATTTTTAAAACACAAATGATTCTTTATGAGGACTGTTGGACAGTAATGGCTGCAACAAGTATGGTCCTTTTTAAAGAGGGTTCACTTTTGGTCAGTGCTGTGGACACATCATTCTCTGATCCTTATGATTCTCCTCAGACTTCAGAGGAGATTGTTGAGAAGCTGACTGGCCTCCAGGTGCCCATGAACAGGGACCGAAGCAACACCTGGATCCCGGACAACAAGGTGGAGAAGCTCCCCAGGTCAATTGACTACCGCAAGAAGGGTATGGTGACCCCAGTGAAGGATCAGGTGAGAGAATGGAAGAAAACACCAAAGAGCTCTCACAAAAACTCATGTTTTCCCTAGGCATATTTCTTATTTCGTAGATATATTGTACAAATATGTTTACAGAAAGTAATTACTCATTATAATCAAATTTTATGCTAACAGATATTTAGATGGTGATGTACACAGAACGAAATATAGTGTAAATCTAGGCTACCAGGTTGCATTCTGAGACCTAGACCTATAAAATTGAATTTTATGTATATTAAATCTGGTCTGCTCTAACAGTCTAGAGCAGTGTTTCCCAACCGGGGGTACGTGTACTCCTAGGGGTACGTGAGCAGTCCCCAGGGGGTACGTAGGATGATTTCCAAAAGACTATAAAAAATTTTTTTAACCATTGACTATTCTCAAAACATTATATAATATAATTATATAATATCAAAATATATATTATATAACATTATAAACATGTTATAATATGGTTACCCTGTCCTTCCCGCCAAATGTGCTTGTCCATGGACGCGCACTGTGTGGCCGCGCAGTAGTGACCATAGCAACAGGCAGAGAGGCTAGCTTTGACTAGTAGAACATAGCTAACTATGGATCAGTGGCTAAAAAAACGCGCCGTTCCAAGCAGCAGCAATACTAGCGGCAGCTCAAGTGAACCCATGGAAGAAAAAAAAAAGCTGATAAGTTAAAGTACCGGCAATTTCACGAACAATATGTTGTTTTCGGTTTCACGTCGACACCAACTGAACCGACTGACTTAAGATGAGGTACTCAGAAACAAACCTGTCACAGTTCTGGTGTGATGTGGAGAAGGAATATCCTGGTTTGAGGAAACATGCACTGAATGAACTCCTGCCATATGGATCTACATATTTATGTGAAGTGACATTTTCATCCATGGCCGTAATTAAGTCCAAGCACAGGAACAGACTCAACTTGGAGAAAAGCCTGATAGCTGCTGTTGCCACACTGCCCCCAAGACTGAACAAGCTTATGAGTGAGAGACAGGGTCAAGTTTCTCATTGATTAGTAAGTCCTTTTGTGCCATACACAGGTCTA
>JACXGJ010015428.1:0-13499 GCA_016801105.1 Esox niger | reverse complement strand
TCTTTTTCTCACTGTCTCTATCACTACGCCTGCCCCCGACCCCCCCCCCCCCCCCCCCCCCCCCCCCCCCCCCCCCCCCCCCCCCACTCTCTCCATCTCTCCAGTGCTCTCCGTTTATCTCCATCTCTCTCGGTGTAATTGCGGTCCTGTCCTGGCGGAGCGAGTGCTGGCTGCGGGGCCCCTGCAGCCGCGTTTTAAGGTCATAGCATGCTCCCTCAATAGCACTGACTGTGGCACTGTCTCCCTGACAGCTGATCCTACAGTCCTAGCGGGCTGGAGACAGTCCATTCCTCCCTTCGTCCTCCTCCGCCTCTCCCCTCGCTCCGTCTCTCCGCAGCGGGTGACGGCTGGGCCGGCCCTTTGTGTTTGTCCAGTCAGGCCTAAACCCGGGCCCGGAGGCTACTCGCCGGGAGAGCCGGGCCGCAGAAAAGGAGAGAAGAAAAGGGGAGAAGTAATTATGTTCAGTCATTGAGTTCTGAAGATCCTCGTGTTAATTACCGGGCCGCTCGCTACAAAACACCGCCGATTCAAGTGAAAAAGCAGGAATGTTTGCAAGGGCGGATTGGAACATGACACCTCTGGGCTTCAGATTAAGATGGCCAACCCCCCCCTCCCACCCAACCCAGTCCACCCTCCTTCTCTTGTTCTTTTGTCACTGAGAGATTACGCACACTAGGTCTGGTTACAGAGCCTGGCCCATTGTCCGGCTCACTGTTTCATATGTGCTGATGCGGCTCTGCATCGCTGGCTTTTCAGGACAGGGGCCTGCTCTCTTTCTCCTCCTGTCTCCCTCCTCAGTGTCTCTCATATTTTTACCAAATTCTTCCACCCGATCCTGTCGCTGGCTTTTGCTCAATGCTCGTAATATTCGGTCTTCTTCAAACTTGTATGTTACCAGATAAACAGATGAATTATCGGTTCTTATTTACAGCAATGCCCTGAGGGCACTTAGGGTTAATCGTCTGGCTCAACCTTTTGTTTACGGGCCCATTACTGTTGACCACTAGGCTTTCTTGCCACCACCAAGGGCTTGGTTTTTTGCACTCCACCACGTTAAGGCTTTCTCCGTCTTTCCATCGTTCTGAGGTCCACCGGCGCCAGGTATTGTTCAGCTGTCCACATGCTGTTTCCTGTGGTGGAGTTGTGACTCGGTTTTATGGGTGTTTGACCAGTGGTCCGTCAGTTCCACCTACCTGCTTCTTTTCCTTTGTCGCCAGAGGGGGAGAGGAGAGGATGGGGGAGGGAAGAGGAAGAGACCGGAAGGGGTATAGAAGAGAGTATGGGGGGCCAGAGGACAGGCAATAGGGGATTTTGTGGCAAGCCGAGTCTCCTTGCTTAGGATGGAAGTCTCTTTTTCTGTGTGCATCCATCTCTCCCTCTCTCCATCTCCCTCTATCTCTTCAGTTTCCCTGTGGGCTGAGTTATGGTGTGGAGGGAAGTAGTCTGGCCTGCTGAAAAGAAGTCATTTATTAGTGTTGAGGTGGGGGTTTATGCTTCACAAAATGCGTTGAGTTCAGGACACTAATCACATGTTGGAATTTTGTGTGTGTGTGTGTGTATGTATGTGTGTGTGTGGAGAGCAAGAGGATTAAAGGAACATTGCTGTGGAACAAGGTTTGGACAGAACTACTGCCCCCCCCCCCTCCTCTCACCACCTCAAACCTGCCTGTGCCACCCCACTGAGTCTTTCATCAGGTGCGTGTGTGTGTGTGTGCAGACCCGTGTTAAGGCCTCAGACGGGCGCCAGCGAGCCGCGGGGAAGGAGGCTCCCAGGTGGAGATGTTTTGTGTCCAGGGTTTCCATGGTACTACTGTCCCCCCCCGCCAACGCCAGCCAGTCTACCACCAACACTGACAGATCTGACTGGGGGCCACTGTGGTACCACTTCTACCAACACACAAACACACACACACACACACACAACAGTGAGAACAATACAGTAGCAGCTTTTACGCTGCTTTTCCAAGTGGCTTTTTTCAACTGTTCCACAATGGCGACGCTAATGTTTTTAAAAAAAATATTTCGAGAGCCGGCTAATTGATCCGGCGTAACGTCCTAATTGCGTCTCTCTTACTGGATGGCTCCAAATCCCCCGGGGGGTAGATTACATGTCACCTCTGTTTTGACACTATGTGGAAAACATTTACTGATAAAACATCGCGTATCTGGTACGAGAGATTTCTGTTGTGGTTTGTTGAGCATAAAACCATCAGAGAAATCCCATTGAAACCACTTATAACGTATTGATTGCTATCGCAGGGTCACATGCTACTCATAAACAGGCCGATTTAGAACTTTTATTGACAGAATATTTCACTAAAGCTGTATAACATTTAGCTGACCTTTTTATCCGAAGCAATTAGATTATGGTCTCGATAATGGAAGTGTTATGCTCTCCTAAGTGGGGAAAAAGATGCCTCTTACTGTGGGAATGTGCTGTCAGAGGTGAAGGTGCGTGTGAAACACCTCTGTCCTCCCATCACCAGCAGCGTAGGACCCAGCGTCACACTGCCGGGTGGCATCTTAGGCTCTGCATTGTCAACCCCGGTCAGTTCATGGATAGGAGACCGGGTGCTCCTGGAATAAGTGTTGGAAGACTAAATATGATCTAGATATGGTTCCAATATGGTCTAAATATGATCTAGATATGGTCTAAATATGAAGTCCTGGGACTGTTGATGGGATATTGCATTTAGTAGTAATCGGTCTGCAGTCGATATAGATCTTATAATATTGAATGTGAGTGAAGGTGTTGACCCTCGTGTCTTGGCTTCATTTCTAATCAGGCTCTCTATTTACAGAACTATTAGCAATCTATTCATCCCCACGTTGCAGTTGGTTCATTCATCCCCTTTCCTTTACCTGTAACAAAACAGGTCTCTATCCCCATCCCCTCTCTGACGGTGTAACCCAGGTTACTATCCCCATCCCTTCTTTGACGGTGTAACACAGGTTTCCATCCCCATCACCTCTCTGACAGTGTAACACAGTTTTCTATCCCCATCACCTTTCTGGCAGTGTAATACAGTTTTCTATCCCCATCTTCTCTCTGACGGTGTAACACAGGTTTCCATCCCCATCACCTCTCTGATGGTATAACACAGTCTCTATCCCCATCACCTCTCTGACAGTGTAACAGGTTTTTATCCACATCACATTTCTGACAGTATAAAACAATTCTCTATCCCAGATCACCTGTCTAACGGTGTAACACAGGTCTCTATCCCTTATCACCCCTTTGACTATGTAACACAGGTCTCTATCCCATCACCTCTCTGACAGTGTAACACAAGCCACTAATTCCATCACCTCTCAGACAGTATAACACAGGTCTCTATCCATCATCATCTCTCTGACAGTGTAACACAGGTCTCTATCCATCATCATCTCTCTGAGAATATTACACAGGTCTCTATCCATCATCATCTCTCTGACCAAGTAACACAGGTCTCTATCCATCATCATCTCCATGACAGTGTAACACAGGTCTCTATTCATCACCATCTCTCTGATAATGTAACACAGGTCTGTATCCCCCTTCAACTCCCTGACAGTGTAACACAGGTCTCTATCCATCATCACCTCTCTGAGAATATTACACAGGTCTCTATTCATCACCATCTCTCTGACAGTGTAACACAGGTCTCTATCCATCATCATCTCTCTGGCAGTGTAACACAGGTCTCTATCCATCATCATCTCTCTGGCAGTGTAACACAGGTCTCTATCCATCATCATCTCTCTGGCAGTGTAACACAGGTCTCTATCCATCATCATCTCTCTGGCAGTGTAACACAGGTCTCTATCCATCATCATCTCTCTGACAGTGTAACACAGGTCTCTATCCATCATCATATCTCTGACAGTGTAACACAGGTCTCTATCCATCATCATCTCTCTGACAGTGTAACACAGGTCTCTATCCATCATCATCTCTCTGACAGTGTAACACAGGTCTCAATCTCCATCACCTTTCTGACAATGTGAGTGTTGTTCTCCAGCGGGGGGTGCTGTCAGCCTTTGTAAAACAATAAACGGTAAATTCTACTTCTCAATCTTTGCATTCAGGTGTTAGGTTTTTTCAGTTGTCATTCCTTCTAACGGTCTCAAAGAATGTTCAAAACCTTTCCAATTGGCTGCGATTGCATTATTAGATGCCGTCTACAACCCAGCTATTGATGCAAGGAATTAACCATGATATCAAAAGCAGGCTCTGCACTTGGTTTACAACAACATTGTCTACAAACAGTAAAGTGTTGGTTTCCGGGATATGTCCAGGATGTCCAGGATATGATCTTTGAGCTGAGCTCATTTGACATTCACACATTTGATTGTCAATGAATCAACGACTGGGCCTGTTGTTATTTTCCATAGTAAACCTGTTCTAGCATCCATGTGAGGTGGGTGAGTGAATGCCCGGAGACAGCCGGAGGTACAGTAGTTTAGTGCTCCACTGTTCAGGGTGTAGTTACCTAACAGGTTACATCCCTACGTAGTCTGGCTCCAATTGATCCACCACCACCTGCTGAAACTCAATCTACTACTACTACTCCCTCCCTCTGTCTGGATACACGCCACACCGCCTCGCTCTCGCAGTGACTGCCGAGCCTCTGTGTGAGTTCGGACACATGGCGTGATCCAAAGTGGGCCATCGCTAATCAATGGGAGTCATTTAAGCCCATTCTCTCTCCACACACAAACCCCGGCGTTTCGCTAATCAATTGGAAATAAGTGTCATTCGCGTTTCCTGTCTGCAGAAGAGGGATGGAGCAATGGGCTGGCGTGTGTCTTTTCGCGCGCGAGAGAGAGAGCGCCGTCGCGTCTTGTTATGCTGAGGCGGGCATCGCGGTCGGTCCCCGACCACGTCGGCAGATCCGGGTTCAGGGGTTTCGCCGCGCGTTCGGCCGAACGGCGCTCCGTCCTGCCTAGTTCTTCCATCTAATGGAGACATACATTATTAGTAACCTTTCTGAGAACTCCTCGGTTCTTCTCCCGTCCTCCAGCCAGGCAATCAGATCACTTAAGTGCCTCTTTGCCTCGGTGGCCTGCAGTAGAAGACCAGGCGGAGAGAAAGGGCTCCCTCTCTCTGTGGTCACAACCCCCACCATCAGCCAAGGGCCAGTCTCCCCCCTCCTCCCCCGTCCTTCACCTCCACAGGGAGAAAAAGGACAAGGTCGCTCGGATAAAAAAAGATTCGGATTCAGTTCAAGTGAACCATCTCATTTAGACATTAGCCCCGGGCTGCCATAGAGAATGCTTCCAATCCCTGCGGATAATGCCCATTGCCCAATTGTGTATGTGCATTATTTAGATTCCGTTAGTGCGCTGCTTTGACAGGCTATTACGGAGGATTATGAGGAGCTCTCTCTCTCTCTCTCTCTCTCTCTCTCTCTCTCCCTCTCTGGCAAAAAGAAACGGCCAATAACAGACTGACCACCTAAGAGACGCCACAAATGGCCTGACTTAAAGGCACGTCGGTGGTAGCTGATGGTGGGCGGGCGTGTTGACCCGTGTCAGGAGCGAGGGTCTCACCACGGACAGAATCACCGAGCAGGTCTCGAGTCGGTCCTGATGTTTCTCCCGGTTCAGGTGTTGCTGTGGGCCTTCGAGGAGCACCGCCGTTCGGAGACAGCGAGACGGCAAGTGGACAGGAGAGACTGATGTAATGACAGACGGGCGGGTAGACGGACAGACACGGCGGCAAGCCGACGGACGGGGGAAAGGCAGACGGCAGGGATAGAGAGGTGGAGAAACAGCGAGGCGGAGAGAGAGTGAGGTAGCCGGGACAGAGGGATGTTTCTCCGGCTCCAGCCGAGCCATAATGGAGGGTGTGTGTGGGTGGTTAGTCTCTGCAGTCACGGTGTTAAGTGCTGTCCTGGTGTCTGTAAGATCGATGACAGCCAGCCCGCTACTGAGAGCCCTGCTCTGACAAACAGCCCGGGGTTAAGGGTCACATGCGTGTACATGCACACACAAACACACGCTGACACACACACACACACGGCGCGCATAAAGAGAGGCAGTCGCCGCCATTGAGGCGGGTCGGAGGGTCTGCCCTGAGGGGAGTGGCACTGCCAGGCCAACACATCGATACCCAGCCGCAGCCACAGTTCGCTAATGCCTAATGTTCCTCTGGAGCACAGCCCTGGCCCCAGGGTCACTCTCTCTCTCTCACACACACACACACACACACACACACACACAGTAGGAGATGGGTAGTGTCTGTACGTACTCATGGCAATTGCCTACATACGGTAAATAGTTGACAGGCACCTAATTGATCGGCGCGGCTCAGATGTATGATGGAGCCATTACACACGGCTAGATATCATCATCATTAACAGTTCGGCCTGTCTGGCCTTTCACACACATACCTAGCATCCAGGCTACTTCAGGCTACAGGCGTGCAACTACGTACAGATGGATACGTGGCCCCGCTACAGAACAGTAGCGTCATTAATTAGCCACATTACAAGCACTTAGCCAGGCATGTCAGGGCTCTGATGTACATGTGTGCATGGGTAGAACATCTCGATGGCTTTCGTTGTCATTTCATGTCCATTCCACCTTCACGTACAACCGCTGCGACGCAGGCTGCCGCCGTCAGCTCGGCACGGGTAGTACAGCGGGCTTCGGACTGTGTTCAAACCCAGAGACTGATTTGGCATTTTTTTTGGCATGACGTAAACGCGCTAGAACATACCTTAGTCGGTTTTCTCCGAATCTATAGGAAATTCCTAGATTCAAGCCAACATCTTTATTGGGTGATAAAGCTGTATGGCTACTACAAGCCACAAGGAAACGACGGTACACAGAAACATACCGGAGACAGATTGGAGGGTTTGACGAGTTCATTATGTTTGGAGTTCATTATGTTGTTGACCTTTATAAGGGGCCAATACGAGTCGGAGCAAAATAATACCGTAACACAAGAGCTCTGTGACGATCTTACATCAACTAGAGATAAATTGTCGACGCGCACAAGCGGTGTTCTAGCGACTCCTGGTAGCAGGTCCGGTGCCTGCGAGCATAATCGCGGCCGTTGGCCGGGGAATCCATTTTTTTGTTTCATATTCTGTGGAGAGATGCTTTGGCCCGGTGTTTGCTGTGCGACGTGTCTCTTTTGTTTGTGAGTCGTAGTCGGCGTGGAGTCGGCTGAGAGGGTTGAACAGCAGCTGAGAGCGCTGAACGAGGGTCCACCTGAATTCACAAGCTCAGAAACAAATAGCCCGGCCACTACATACCACTTGAGATTACTGGGAAACAAGTCAAGTCCTTCACCCCTGCACACTCCAAATGGACTGTCTCTACCCTATCCCCTGCTGAATGTGAGCTGTGTGTGTGTGTGCGTGCGTGTATGCGTGTGTGTGTGTGTGTGCGTGCGTGCAGATGTGTGTTGGCGCAGTGCGTTCTGTATGTGAAGCCGTCTGTGTAAATGAGTTTAAGAGTATGTTTGTGTGTGTGTTCGTTGTGGTGTTTTTGTGTGTTTACTCATTGTGTGCTTTGTTCAATCTTCCTGTTACTCTATTGGCCTGTGTTTGGAGGTGTTTTGTCCCCGGTGACGCCGTCCCGTCTGCCTGCCTTGGCGAATAGCAGGAGGTCCGCCCGTGCTCCGGCTGCGGTATCATTCCTGATTTGCATACTAATTACCGAAATTATCGAGCGCAAGTCATGTGGCGAATAAAACCATTGTTCGGGAGCACTCTTGAAAATGCAACCGTAATCTCCCCACAGAGAGGTCCGTGTCGCGCTGTGATCGGGTCACGCCGGGCTGCAAACTTCACATCGTCAGGCCGGTTTTTACCCGCCACCCCATCTCCTTATTTAGTAGTAATCATGGTTGGTGTGGGACAATTCCTGATGGGGCTCTGTAGCTCGTGGAGCGGCAGGCATGCCTTAAAGGGCCGGTACCGGTTTGTTGGGGACGGGATGGGGAGCACAGCTGATGTGAGCATCAGAGATACTGGCATCATGCAGACTGGCTAGTTCAGCTTCACCTCTTCCCTTCCGTAAATGTTACCTCATCCTTAAAGACACATTGCACAATTTCTGCCCACTGGTTGACCCCAATGCAGGTCACTGCTATATTATTGTGCGTGTGCGTGTGTGTGTGCGTGTGTGTGTGCGTGCGTGCGTGCGTGCATCAATGTGTGCTCTGTGTCTTCAAACTTACATTTAATGGCTGAGATATTATAGAGATACTACTGAGATATTATGCACATATAAACAACATATTACACATCCCGAAAAATAGAATCCCAGAATGCATTTTGAAACTTTTCCTCTTTCTGTTATTTGTTGTCACTTGCAAAAAATACTGGCTGTATGGAATCCGAAGCTAATTGGAATGCTAATAAAGTTTAAAACAAATAATAAAATTGGTTCATTCATTGGTTCATAAAATTGAGGGAGAACCGTGAGCGAGGGATAGCGAGGGAGAACGAGAGAAGAAGAGCGAGGGAGAGAGGGCGAGGGACACCGAACAAGAATGAGAGCAGGAGGGAAGGAAAGAGGAAGGGTGAGAGGGATGCCAGGAGATAGGCAGGCAGGCAGATAGAGAGACAGGCAGACAAAGAGAGAAGTACAGACAGATAGTGTGAAGCAGACAGGGCGAGCTAGACAAACAGAGAGGCAGACAGAAGGAGAGCCTGGGAGAGAGACAGGGAGAAGAGAGAGAGCCGGAGTGCATGTGTCAGATTGTAAAGGAGAAATGTGTAGAGCAACAGATCGGAGGGCATCTTAGCTGATTCTCGAACGCATTGGCCTGCTAACACAAACAAACAAAGGTAGATGGGTCCTGACAGCAGGCAGGGCTGTCATCGGGCTGTCTGCAGATGTGCCTGCGTCAAAGCGGCTGCCTGGGAGTGCCCGCGGGCATTACCACACAGCGTTGAGACACACACACACACACACACACACACACACACACACTGATAACCCATCAAGCCTGCCTGCCTGAGAGGCCGCTTAATCCAACGTGACTACACTCGACAGAAAAAGCAAATTCACTTCCACGTGCATTCTGGGGAACAGGCCCCTCTTCAGATAAACGGCAGCGCTGAGCACAGCAGAGTGGATGTGCGTGCGTGCGTGCGTGCGTGCGTGTGTGTTTGGGTCTCAGTGTTTCTCCCTGTGGTTTCGTGTGTTTGCGTGCATGCGTGTGTGTTTGGGTCTCAGTGTTTCTCCCTGTGATTTCGTGTGTTTGCGAGCATGCGTGTGTGGACACATGTGAATGTGAATTACGTTCAACCTGGAGAGGAAGGACAGGGATTCTGACGAAGATACTGGTGTTAACATTTGTTTGTTCACATCTCTGTACCGAGGAAGGTACGCGATCAGATCGTTTGTCGCCGAGTTAAAGTCTCTCGTAGACGTCGCATCGACAGTCTCTTGCAAAGAGTGGAATATGACCATCCGGTGTTATCTCACCGAAGCTGTGTCCTAACTGTTCCCCAAACGCTATTGAAGTCCTCGTTGAAGCACCGCATGAAGAGACACATTTATTTATCTGTGAAATTAGACAGTAGGGGTCTTTACACTATCAGGCAATCACAGCCACGTTGCCGAGCTGCTGCAGAGTGCTTCCGAAGAGTGGAGAGTGACGGGGAATATTCATCTGATTTACCTCAGACTTGAATAACATTTCAAGTCGGAGTGCTTCAACCGTGAGTGGAGGACGGGACGGGAAGGGGATGGTATTATTGTTGTTGAGTAGTGACGAATGCGTTGAGAACTATAATCGGTGTGTATGAAAAGGACATCACTCTGCTGGCTTGTTTAGCCAGGGCCACTTCCTCCCGATCGGGCTCGTGTCCAGCCCGGACCTCTGTTTCACAAACACGTTAGGAAATGGTGAGCGTTCAGGCGGATGGGGTGCTCGTCCGATACGTTCAGGCGGATGGGGTGCTCGTCCGATACGTTCAGGCGGATGGGGTCCTCGTCCGATACGTTCAGGCGGATGGGGTCCTCGTCCGATACGTTCAGGCGGATGGGGTCCTCGTCCGATACGTTCAGGCGGATGGGGTCCTCGTCCGATACGTTCAGGCGGATGGGGTCCTCGTCCGATACGTTCAGGCGGATGGGGTCCTCGTCCGATACGTTCAGGCGGATGGGGTCCTCGTCCGACACGTTCAGGTGGATGGGGTTTCGTCCGACACTTCACCTGCTTGTGTGTTTTGATAAGGGGTCCTCAGGATGTTTATTGTAAGGCCACAGATATATGCTTGGTGTGTGTGCGTGCGTGCGTGCGTACGTATGTGCATGCTGGCAGCAACGGTCTCCCTGGCTGAACTGGGTGAGTTGGTCCTGTGAGGACAACAGGACATGCAGCTTTGACGTGAAACTATAGGCAGCATGGGCACAGCCTTATTGTGCCAAGGTACCCAGACGGAATCAAACTCCTCAGGCGTGCGCCCGGGAGCTGCCCTTGGTCGACCTCGGACCCACTGTAGTGGAGCCAGCGCCATGTCGGAGCACTGCGCTGCGTTTCGGGACATTCCGTGGTTGGTTCAGATGCAGGCTGCTGATGTGCTGGAGATGGTCTGAAGGTTGTTTTTGGTGAGTGTTGGTGTGGGAATACAGTGGGTTTCCTGTGTCCTGTTTCTGGGAAGGATTTGGACAAACAGGCTCCCTCACATCCTCCTGAGGAACAATCTGACAGGAACGGAGCCTCTCAAAAGCCTCACGCTCGCCATAACAACCCTGCCCAGTGTCACACAGGCACACACGCGGGACAGTGGATGATCCAGGGCTATTGTTAGCACTGAGCATTTTTTGATGCCACTGTCAGTTCCGTGGTCTGTGTGTGTGTGTCTGTGTGTCTGTGTGTCTGTGTGTCTGTGTGTCTGTGTGTCTGTGTGTCTGTGTGTCTGTGTGTGTGTGTGTGTGTGTGTGTGTGTCTGTGTGTCTGTGTGTCTGTGAGTGGATCTGCCAGTTTGGCTGTCAGTCTTTTCCTGGCATATGACCATTGCTATGTAAATGTCTGCTGAGACACACACACAACTTATTTCCCCAAACCACTGAGTATTCCTTTGCAAACCTTCACCCAACCCCTCTCTCTCTTTCTCACTGTTTCTCGGTCTCTCTCTTGGTCTCTCTCTCTATCGGTCTCTCTCTTTTGGTGTGTCTCAGTCTTTCTCTCAATCTCTCTCGGTCTGTTGTTGATTGGCTGGCCGGCAGTACAATAGAAGGGACACCAGGTGTTAGAGGAAGAGGACCTGAACACAGTGAGTCTAGAATAGGTCATCCGGCCCTGAACCCAGCAACACGCAGTACCCCATTTGTCCTCCAGGTGGGAGCAGTGGCTACTGTTTCACAGTGGTGGAAGCACAACAGAGAACCCGAGCCCACGCCTGGCCTTGAAAAGCCTGTTTGGTTTTTGTATTCTTTTTTTTGGCATGAAACTCAACGATAATGGGAGCTGTGGAAGAATGGTATTTAAATTTTTTTCTTGAGGTATTAATTGTACATCCGTCTGCATTTTCTAACGCAGATACGTGGTCACATAGGCAGAATGAGGATTTAAGAAAGTGCAAATATCGATCACGGTCCTCGGTACCAGCAGTGAGGTAGGAAGGGGAAATGTACAGCGCTGCTTTATCAGCGGGATGAAATCCCCCCGTTCCTCCCACACCTTGCCCCTCGGCTTGGGAAGGCCAACAGAAATCAGCAGCTGGCGCATATTTCCTTGATGTTCTTATGTATGCTCTTAATTGATTGGTCCTTGTAAAGAAGCGCCTCATGATCTTCCAGGGTGCTTTGGATTCCCGGGTGGGAGAGAGGGACAGAGTCGGAATATCGATCCCGTGGAATTTAAATGACCTTCCGGAACTGTAGGCGTGACGCCATTACATTGGTTTCTCGTTCCATTTATCCATAGTTTTTTCTGGAGGTTTATCTGTAGTCTGCCTGTAGTCTGCCTGTAGTCTGCCTGTAGTCTGCCTGTAGTCTGCCTGTAGTCTGCCTGTAGTCCGCCTGTAGTCCGCCTGTAGTCCGCCTGTAGTCCGCCTGTAGTCCGCCTGTAGTCCGCCTGTAGTCCGCCTGTAGTCCGTGTGTCCTGGGAGGTGTCTTCTGGGCTAAGGGTCTTGTGTGTAAAGGATAGAAAACGACAGAGTGTGCGCATGCGTGTGTGAAAGAAATAGAAAACGAACATTATTGTGTGTGTTTGTGTGTGTCAGATAAAGCCAAAATTGAGCTGTTTTGATTGTTTGTGTTTTAGAGAGCTTGCACTATGAAGCCCTGTGGCACACACACACACTCTCTCTCATACACACACATTCCCCTTCAGTCAGTCCTACTCAGTGGCAGCCACGTTGCCTATTCCCCTTCTGTCCTGCTCTTTTAATGTTTTTGGCAACCTCAGTGAATTATTTTAATTGGAAGTCAAAGTAACTACTTATCTTGGAAATATACAATGCTATTTATTAACACAAACCTCCCAAAGCCTTTTACTGCTTATCCCTGTTCGTGTGTACTGATAGATGGAGATGAGTGTTCCGAAATGAGTTTATTTTAGAAAGTTATATTAGATTAGGCTTTTGGTTTATATAATATACTTAATATAATTCATATTAATATTACCAATGGAAACTTTGATTCAATTGCTGTAGGGTTCAAGTTTATTTTTTATGAAATGCTTTCATATAATAGCAGGATATCTAACTTGTATTGGAATGTTCTGTTTTTGGTAAATAGGACATACACTTTATTTGTAGATTTTTTTTTTATGGAATGACCCCAACTTTAAGGTACAATGATACTGTACAATTATGCAAATGAACAATAAAAACACACCACACGCAGCTACCGTGTCACCCAAATGTCCTCACATCAACACTTGTTCCAAGGTTTCCCATCGTTATGGGGATTTCTGGTCAAACAATGCTCTGGGACGCACATACGTGGACATCCGCACACACACACACACTTGGACACACACAGGCAAGTATACAGAAACACAAACAGACACAGATCCAAACACACACATACGCACTTAGCTCCCATTGTTATATGGACGCACACTCCTGGGATGATATCTGGCTAGGTGGATAAAAGTAGTGCTATTGTAATTCGATAGATGGCTTTCGCTAAGATAATCTCTCTTAAACAGATGATCATTTTGGGAGTAAATTTGATTGATATGGGACAGAGAGAGCGAGCTGGATCAGGATTTTCAGGAAGAATGAAACGCTACATCTGTGTTTGAGGGAAGAAAAAAGGGCCACGCCAGCTGTGGCCGTCACTCACATGGCACCTGAAACGGCCCCTCTCTCTCTTCTCTCCTTTTCTCTCCTCTCCTCCCCCTCCGTCAGGCCACCCCTCTGCACTTTCTCTCAGCCATCATCCTTTTTTCTCATCCTCCACGCTCTTTTGATTCCTTTCGCCTTCAGCTCCTCCTCATCCTCCGTGCATTTCCCCCCTCACTCCCTCCCCCCCCCCTCCCTCCCTCCCTCCCTCTCTGCTCTCTGGTCTGGCGAATGTTTCCAGTATAATCCTCTGCT
>JACXGJ010015427.1:0-13524 GCA_016801105.1 Esox niger | reverse complement strand
GCACACACACACACACACACACACACACACGAACAAGCACACACAAACACACACACACGAACAAGCACACACAAACACATACGAACAAGCGGACACACACACACACACACACACACACACACAAACAAGCACACACTCACACACACAAACAAGCACACACTCACACACACAAACAAGCACACACACTGTGTATACGTGTATGCACCCATGTATAGGCGTTCCTATACCCGTATAGGCATTTAGTCGACCGAATAGACGCATATGCGGTCGCATTCGCGGTGGTATACACGTTAAGTTGTTTCTATAACTTGTTAAAGTCACTTTTCACCTGCCAAACACGCACACACACAAAGCACACACACAAGCAAACACACAAACACACACACATATACTCAGGCTAATCAATATTACCAAAATGTTGCACCATCTGGTGGCAAATAAAAATGGCTTATGTGCCACCTGGTGACAGAGAATGATAATTACAGCTTCGTTTTTGGGCAAAAAATTCTTTAAATTTGCATTTCCAGTCGTTATTTTTAGATAAAGAAAATAGTGTGGGATGAAGCATGCATCTAGGGGCATTCCTAAAAGGAGCTTCCTCTACGTTTATCGAGTTCAGAGTTTTTTTTGGTACCTCTGGGTCTATTTGACCCCTTCCAGTGCTCCTAGTGTAAAACTCGTGGTGATGCATTGCAGAGGGGGAAAAACGCATCACTGCATGGTTGGCTTCTCCTACATGCTCGTACCTCAGTTTTGTTACTATACCAACACTTTTATCCAGTTTGTTCAGTGTGACAGTGCATTTGAAAAGTACAACAAACAATTCTGACAAAAAAACAATATGCATATCACTGGAATAATAACATGCTAAATTACTACAACGGAAAAATAACGGAACCAAGAAAAAACTGAGACAGTGAGACACCACCATCACTCAATCATGTTTATCAAGCAAACATGCTTCAGGCCAATGTACAGTTAGTCATGCGTATATCCTTTGATTGTCACAAACTGGGTGATCATGTTTCTTATTTTACCCTGTACATCAAAATATGATAACAATGGCAACTAAATGCTAATGGATTTATCTTTGAATAATTTAATTGTTGTGTAATTTCTACATAGTACGTTTGTAAGGCCTAATAAACAAATTAAACTAATATAGCCTGTGTTCAAATAAATAATCATTCTATGTATTCTTTTTTTTAATAGTTTTTTGTATAAGACCAGGCAGGCATAAGTATAAAGATCGAATGGGACGCATAAATGCTTGGGTATTTAAAGCCCACATCTTCCAAAACAATCAACAAATTGCTTTTCTATATTTTATCAAATAGTAATTTTTGTTATTCATGTAGACTACTGTAAATCATCCTCTGATCATACATTTACTCTGCTAAGGCTGTGTTGCCACAACCCTTTGACCATGCCATTGTATAACAGTGCAAGAGGCTACATATCCTTGCATCTATCAATTTTATTTCTATGATGTGCTGTAGCTTATATATTCTTCATTCTTTGAAATGTATCATATTTATCACACAACCGTGCTTTAGGCCTATTTCCAGGCTATTCCTGCTTATATCCTTTGATTGTCGCAAACTTTTCGATAATGTTTTATGTCTTATTTTATCTTGTACATCATCACAATGAGTTCACAAAATTCGAATGGATTTACAGGGGCTTGTTTATAATTAGAATATCATCAAAAAGTTTATTTATTTCAGTAAATCCATTCAAAAGATGAAACTTCCAGAATGTATAGTCATTCCACACAGACTGATATATTTCAAGTGTTCATTCCTTTTAATTCTGATGATTGTAACTGACAACTAATGAAAACCTCAAAATCAGTATCTCAGAAAATTTGAATATTAAGACAATACAAAAAAAGTATTTTTAGAAATGTTGGCCAACTTAAAAGTATGAACATGAAAAGTATTAGCATGTACAGCACTCAATACTTAGTTGGGGTCCCTTTTGCCTGAATTACTGCAGCAATGCGAGGTGGCATGGAGTCGATCAGACTGTGTCTCTGCTCAGGTGTTATGAGAGCCCAGGTTGCTCTGATAGTGGCCTTCAGCTTTTGTGAAAGCACTTTGTGACAACTGCTGATGTAAAAAGGGCTTTATAAAATAAATTTGATTGATTGATTTGATTCAGCTCTTCTGTGTTGGTGGGTCTGGCGTATCGCATCTTCCTCTTCACAATAACCCATAGATTTTCTTTAGGGTTAAGGTCAGGCGAGTTTGCTGGCCAATTAAGAACAGGGATACCATGGTCCTTAAACCAGGTACTGGTAGCTTTGGCACTGTGTGCAGGTGCCAAGTCCGGTTGGAAAATGAAATCTGCATCTCCATAAAGTTGGTCAGCAGAAGGAAGCGTGAAGTGCTCTTAAACTTCCTGGTAGATGGCTGCGTTGACCTTTGACCTCAGAAAACACCGTAGACCAACTCCAGCAGATGACATGGCAAACCATCACTGACTGTGGAAACTTTACACTGGACTTCAAGCAATGTGGATTCTGTGCCTCTCCTCTCTTCCTCCAGACTCTGGGACCTTGATTTCCAAAGGAAATGCTAAATTTACTTTCATCAGAGAACATAACTTTGGACCACTCAGCAGCAGTCCTGTCCTTTTTGTCTTTAGCCCAGGCGAGACGCTTCTGACGCTGTGTCTTGTTCAAGAGTGGCTTGACACAAGGAATGCGACAGCTGAAACCCATGTCTTGCATACGTCTGTGCATGGTGGTTCTTGAAGCACTGACTCCAGCTGCAATCCACTCTTTGTGAGTGGGTTTTGTTTCACAATCCTCTCCAGGCTACGGTTATCCCTATTGCTTGTACACTTTTTTCTACCGCATCTTTTCCTTCCATTCGCCTCTCTCTATTAATGTGCTTGGATACAGAACTCTGTGAACAGCCGGTTTCTTTTGCAATGACCTTTTGTGTCTTGCCCTCCTTGTGTGAGGTGTCAATGGTCGTCTTTGGGACAGCTGTTAAGTCTTCCCCATGATTGTGTAGCTTACAGAACTAGACTGTGAGACCATTTAAAGGCCTTTGCAGGTGTTTTGAGTTAATTAACTGATTAGAGTGTGGCACCAGGTTTATTCAATATTGAACCTTTTCACAGTATAAACATTTTCTGAAATACTGATTTTGAGGTTTTCATTAGTTGTCAGTTTTAAAACGAATGAACACTTGAAATATATCAATCTGTGTGGAATGCCTGTATACATTATACAAGTATCACTTTCTGAATGGAATTACTGAAATAAATCTACTTTTTGATGACTAATTATGTGACCAGCACCTGTATGTTTGTATAATGAAGGTCTTGGGTAATTTTCATTTACTACATTTGTAGGGCCTGATGAACTAATGGAAATACTATATTCTTAGAAATAATCTGTGTTCTTAGAAATAATAATCTATGGATTCTTTTTTAGTCTTGATAATATAGACTTGCGTAAAAAATTAAACAGAGCTGTATTTTTAACAGCCTTGTCAAGTTATCTTTCCCCGTATATTTATATTGTTAGTAACTTAAATATACATTTTTCAAACTCTGTGTATTGCATGTTTAGCCTAATAGTTTTGGTGATAGTGCATACCCTAATCTGATGGTCTTTTCACCTGTAATCTTCTTTTGTCTTGCAATCTCTAAAAAACAAATATTATGCAGTTTAGATGTATTTTTAGGTTATTAAGTTTAATTTAATATTTTGACATAATTGGGTGTAAAAGAGAACTAGGTTCCACTTGTTTTTCCGACATTACTTATCTCCGCAATGTCTGGACCCATGTGGTCCTGTATGCAAGGTTGGCAAACTGTATTCTGCTGCAGTCTCCAGGAAAACATCTACTTGCCCAAGCCCATTAAAAATAGACCAATTGCTTAGGAAACACACCCGACCTGGCAACAATCGATATGGAAAAAAGTTTTCTCTAACTGTCATTTTAGCTGCAGTGTTGTGCTGGTATTTTATGAAGGCATGTTTTACCATGCTAACACAGGTGGAGTGAGATTTTGGGAAGGCTGTTGCCTTTGAGCTTTGAATGCAGGACAAAATATAGAAATATAGAATGCCACCCACCAAGTGGCTTGTAAATGTGATTGCTTTACATGCCACAGCCAAAATCTACCCGCATTTGGCGGCTGGGCGGGTGCCAATGTCAAGCCCTTCTTCTGATACACACTTTGGCGTGTACTTTTCTGCTACACATATGTTGATGTTCTGTTTTAGATTTGTCCTTTTCTGGGCTTCTGCTTTTGGTTTCATGCTGGCAGTGTTTTAGCCATATATCTATTGTTGTTAGACACGTTTGTGATGGTTAACTTGGCAGTTGTGTGTATATATACTCATCTAAGTTAGTGTGATCAACAGGACAGACCTTTCCCTAGAAAGGTAAATAATTTCTATAAAAATAAATGGAATGCACTCTACATACGATGTATAAATCACCTGTCAGCACACTTATTTACAGGCTATGTGAATGACAGGAGACATGCTGCCTTACAATTAAAGGGAATTTGAATAAGAATATTTATACAACATAATTCTGATCACATTCTGTATTTTTCCATCACGTGTAAACTGGAAGCTTCCACCGATCAGAGATTGAACACACATGCAAGCTACGTATTTCCGTTTTATTTTTCGTACAAATATTTCCCAAATATTCACCTTAAAATAATAAGATTTGAGTATCAGTGTTTTAAATATCAAACAAAACCAACATCAATAAAGTGAAAAGGTTGTTCAGGGGTCTGAATACCTTTGTAAGACCGTGTAATTAAAGAAAATATTGCTGTAATACAGCGTTCAACTTTTTAATGACCCTTGGGCTCAGTTTGAGTTCCTTGTATAAATAGCCAAAACTATACATAAAATGGCCTGTATATACCATAGCAAATAATTTAATGTTATTCAATTTTGGCCATATATTCTATTTTAACCAGGATTGCTGTTGTAAACTGTTTTCAAATGCAGTAACAAGTCTTGTTTAAAAAAAAATTATACACATGGTATATGGAGATTTTGAGTGCTCAAAACAATAACTATTTTAATGTTTGTGGTTTTATATATATATTCAGGTGAGAAGTTTAATGCTGTTCTGAAGAGAATAAGCCAGCTTGCCAGTGGTGGAGCCATGGAGCTGAGAGTGCGCTGTCTGGAGGCCATTTCACTCCTAATCACTCTGCAGGTCTGTTTGTTTCTTAGTATGTCTTATCAATGGTCTATGTGCGTCTGTGTGTTTCTGTCAAATGTTTAAGTATCTAGTGTATATGTGTTTAGTATGTGTATTATTTTTTCATTTTCAAAATGTAGCAAAAATTCTTATCCAGGGAGACTTGCAGTTAGTGCATACATTTTAAAATAGCTAACTGCACCTCTGTAGTTAATTATTGCAAAAGTTGGTGATGGACAGTATATCCTTTTAAAAGGCTAATTGATCATTAGCAAACCTTTTTGCGATTATGGTAGCACCCCCGAAAACTGTTGTGCTGATTTAAGAAGCAATACAACAGGAGTGTAGTACACTTTTCGCAGAACAGTGAATACTGGCTTTAACCAGAATAGAATGAGGAGTAGGCGGCCTCAGTGCAGAACTGAGCAAGATGACAGATAAATTAGTGTGTCTAGTTTGAAAATCGATGCCTGACAGGTCTTCAAATGGCAGCTTCATTAAATAGTACCTGCATAACGAACGATGGCAATTCAATTGTTTGTCTTTGTTTTCTTTTAAGGATTTTAGTATGTGCACCAACATGGTCAAACAACCGGCAAATAATAATCTGTGAGGTGCAGTGGATGAACAACAAAATGAACACAACTACACAGTGATTAGAAACAGCAGTGTTCTCAGATGCGCCTCTGCCTTCAATCTCCTGCCGGTGGTTAGTACTCCAGTGAGGTGGAGAGGAAGGGGAGCTGCGGTGCCACGCAGAACAATCGTTACAGATAACTATCTCCCTTTTTTATCAGAAAATTGCATTTTGAACAGATTTCAATTTGGATTTAGACCTGGGCCCAATGTTATTACAGCAAGTACCCTGCTTGTAAATTATTTTGTCAAAGCTTTCAATTTCAAATGAAGCTGTGTTTCTCAGTTTGTTAGCCTGTCAAAGTAATTTGATGCAGAAGATTGCTTAGTCTTTTTGAAAAAGCAGTCTTTATTGGGCCTGGCCATGGATACCTTTGCTTTAAATGTCCTTATTGACAGAAGACAGGCTAACTTAGCTGATTATCTAAAATCTGCATTTCTTGTAGTCCACAGAGGAGTTCCACTGCGCACATTTTTGGTTCTTATATTGTTCACTGTGCCGATCAAAGAAAAATGTAACTGTAAGAAATTGTGCCTCTCATTTAGTTGAAGTTCAAAAGGTTTATTTGTCATTTGTAACAACACGTTATGTCAATGGAATGCTTTGTTTTCCTACTCACGACAGTGCTGTTAAACTTTAAAAACTAATTAATTATAATATTAGAATAAGAAGATAACACAACCAATCAATAATAACACTATGCAAAAAGCACACATCAATAATAATAACTGTCAACCGTAGTGCAATGTAAAAGTGATAGGTGTGCATGATATAATTGGCAGATGAGCATGATATAAAGTGACAGGTGGGCATGGTATTATGGATGGAAGGGGTTCCTGAATTGAGCAGCCTAACAGCCTGCGGAAAGAAACTGTCCCGTAGCCTGTTAGGTTTGGACGGAAAACTCCTGTACCTTCTGCCTGACAGCAGCTTGGTAAACAGTCCATGGCATGGGTGGCTTGGATCTGTATTGAATCGTTTGCTCTTCCTCCTACACCTCTTTGAGTAGAGGTAGGAATGGCAATTCAGACCTTGAGATGCGCTTTGCTGCTTTAATCACCCTCGGAAGTGCTTTATGGTCGAGAGCGGTGCTGCTGCCATAACACATGCCGTGACACAGCCGGACAGGATACTCTCGATAGTGCATCTGGAGAAGTTGGTGAGTATCCTGGAGTCCATGCCTAATGGGCATAGGAAGAGCAATCATTTCCTGGCTTCCTTCACCAAGATGTTAGTGATGAAACCAGGTCAAGTTATTGCTGATATTTACATCAAAGAACCGGATCTTGTGAACTCCCTCTACTGCAGATGTGTATGGGGTGTGCTCAATAACTTCCCAAAAATCTCAAACAGGGACTATCCAAAATTTGTGTGCTATGCGACTTTATGGAACTAGGAGCCGCAAAAGCAGATGGAGACCTTCAAGGCCTCTTGTACTTAGGCATCAACCCCATAGTTCAGAAGTTACCATTTGGTCTGCAACTGACTTTGTCAGCCAACAAGCTAGGATCCGGAACGTTACAAATTTTAACTTCTCAAGCCTAGCTGAAGCTCCTTCCAAAGTAGACAATGCTTATAGGAAACCAATCAGTCAGAGAGAAGTTTCAGTACATAAGACAGATATATCTGTCTCGAATGAGCGCATTAGGAAAGCTGAGGATTCCGATAGGCAGTGTCCTATTCATTAAATGCCTCACCTGCTCAGAAAGTGCTTTTCACAAAATACCCTAACAGACCGTAAAACATTCCTGGGAGAAAACAGGATTTGCTTTAAGTGCTGCACATCTACATTGCACACAGCTAAGAACTGTAAGGTCACAGTCATGTGTGGAAGATGGAAAATGTTCGTGATTTTTTCAAATAAAGAACTTCTCAGTCATTTGTATAACAGTTGATTATTTCAAGTTTAATTACGTGGATCCACGGGAACAGCCATCACAACATTACAAAAGATGAACAGGGTAATGCCATGACAGAATGCTTCTCATTTCATTATGGCTTTCTCCTCTTTATACCCCCCCTGTCAGCTCTTGCAAATATTATCTCTTATGCCATAACATACATACAAAACAAGTTGTCATACTCTACATTGTCATGGTAACCATAGTTCTAGGTCATAGTTAACAGACCTCCTAAACTGAGCTACCCCCGGTCTCTGTCCTGCCCGAATGGAAGAAACAGATGAGACAGTCAACTTCACCTTGGGGGCCATCTGTAAAGGGCCATAGATAAGATGGCTCCTTTGGTCCAGGCCATAACAAAATCAAACAACAGGACATGCTGACCTAGGTCTTCTTCTATACGTGGCAAACATGAACAGTGTAAAGCAAAATATAGGTCTAGTCTAAACAGTCCATTTATTAAAGTGAATTAGCAGAATAATGGATAAATCAAGATATGTTAATTAATTAATTCTCAACAAATGCACAGAGTGTGGAAGTGAGAAGCAAATCACGGCACTTTACCCATGACCAGCGCCATGGACATTCTATCCGATTCAAACCCGAGGTTACACAAGATAGCCTCCAACACGAGAGAAGTCATGGATGACTTTCCACCTGAAGACCATGCCAATGACCTCAAAGATTTGAATCTTGGTTCCGATACACTACCCATCCAGCGCAGGCTGAGCCTCAACTGGGACCTCAGGTCAGGCACCTTCACTTTCAAGGTGGTAGCGAAGGACAAGTATTTCACTCGTCGAGGAGTTTTATCAACCGTGAACAGCATCTATGATCCACTTGGATTCATTGCTCCAGTCACCATCCAAAGTAAGGATGAACTCAGTCTCGACTACATGGCGACACTCATTGATAGATCTAAGCAATATCCAGATTCCAAGGACTTATACCGAGACCGGTGGCACCACGAAAAGAGCTGGTTTGTGTCTGTGTATGTATAACTTTTCAGGACTTAAATTCACCAAATAGTGTATAGCATGAAAGCATTACATAAAAGATTGTTGCCAGTCCTAACTTTTCCCAATGCTTTTGTAAGTTTTATGGTCATGATTAAGGTTAGGAGGTAAAATTAGGTTGACTCATAGTAAATAGATTAAGGTTTAGTATTTTTTAATATTTTTTTTTTTGAATGAATAAATTAATTAATGAAAATGTGTTTGTTTTCCAGGTAGAGCAGCAGACCGAAGACCTGCTGGTTCTGACTGAATCCTGGTTCGGTATGCTGTCTAATCAGCCCATGGCGTTGATCTGGAATATCAGCACCAAGCCCTTCCCTGAGCTCCACTGTCGCGCTCTTCGCATATTCACTGTAAGTGGCCAGGAATTATTGTTAACTTAATATAAGTTCCCAGTTTAAGTGTTAGTATCTTAGTACATTTCCGAAACAGCTAATATATTTTCTTTACATCTATTTATACAGAAAAATCAAGCAGAGACCTTTATAGTTGTGCCCCAAAACAAATTCACAGACTTGAAATACATAGACATTGAGCAATGGAAGTGAACAATAATTACTTAATTTATTAAAGATTTAAATTGCCTAAAGGGCAACAGTGGCCACATTCACAAAGCCTCTTAAGGATAAAGGTAGCTCCCAACTTGCTGATTTAGGAGAAAATTACAAATAATGGATGTGTCTGTCCTAATTTTAGGACTCCAAAATGTTTTGTCTAATAGTATTTCACAAAGCTTTTTAGCACTAAAACTGTAGTAGTCTGAAGGGATAGTTAAGAGATCGAGGTTGTGACATCTCTACACTACTTGGCCACAGGGAAAATGCAGCTATGCAAATGCAGACAAACTACTATCTCAGTCATCTGTCTACAGAATATTACATCAAACAGTAAATATTGGATCTCTCCAGAACCCACAACGAATGACAAATCATTCGCTTTCCTCTTGATGTTCACCAGCTACAATGAAACAAAGCAGACTTGATGGCTGCAGCTGGACCACCCGGTGTAGTTGGTGTTATAGATGGGACACACAATTGCACAAATTATTGCAACTTCAAAAGATGAACGTGCATTTTTAGGGGCTGTCAGACATGTAGGAGGCTGAGAAGCAATTGCTTTTTGAGGTTAGGGTTAGATTTAGAATATGGTTTAAGGTAAAGGTTATGGTTACAGTTAGGGTTAGGATAAATGTTACGGTTAGAAGATATTTTAAATGTTATTGACATTCTGTAAATAATCTGTAGAACATCTATGACTCCAAAATAATGTTAGAAAAACAAGTGTAAATATTTTATGACAGCATAGCAATGTTTAAAAAACGCCAAACGTGTGCTCTAAATAAAGCCAGAATCATTTATATACTGTTAAAAAAAAATGCGGGTAACACTTAAATCGTACATTAGGTCTCAATGAAGGAAATATATTTAATATCTTTACTGTAAATTGGGAACCAAAATCAACACCTGTTTGAGGGCTGGATTCAAACTCACACTGAAAATCAAAGTAAACAATTTAAATTACAGGCTGTTCCAACTTTGTGAATTTCATCATGGCAACTCATAATGTGACTCAGTAGTGTGTATGTCCCTGACGTACCTATATGCACACTCGACAACATCTGGCCACTGAGGGATATATTCCTAGACATGGATCAGGGATTCAGTGAGCTCCTGGACAGTCGGTGGTGCTACTTGCGGTGTTGGTTGCTCTAATACATAATGTCCCAAAGGTTCTTCAATTGGATTCAAGTCTGGAAAATGTGAGGGCTAGTGAATGGTATCAATGCCTATGTCATCCAGCAGTGTATACACCAATCAGCCATAACTTTATGAACACTGACAGGTGAAGTGAAGAACACTGGTAATCTTGTTTTCATGGCACCTATCAGTGGGTGAGATACATTCGGCAGCATGTAAATATTCTGTCCTCAAAGTTGATGTATTAGAAGCAGGAACGTTTTTGAAAATGGACTGTGATAAAACTGAAACACAACTCAATTAACACTTTTCACAATTAAATGATGTCTATTATTTACAATGTAAAACAATACAATTATGAGAAAAGATTTAAACAGCATACACATATTATAAGTCACATTAAAAGTGGAAAAGGTTCATTCTTTTACATCACAAAAACCTGTCAATTTAAAAGGGGCGTGTAAACTTTTTATATCCACTGTATACAGCTCTGGAAAGATTCAAGAGACCACTGCAAAATTATCAGTTTCTCTGTTTTTACTATTAATAGGTATGTGTTTGTGTCAAATGAAGAAAAAAAACATAATCTATTAACTACTGACATTACTCCCAAATTCCAAATAAAAATAATGTAATTTACATTATTTATTTGTAGATAATAACTCAAAGGTAATTTTGGTAAAACATATAACTTTTCATCATGACAAAAGAGTTGAAAAGAAAAGCTTTGAGTGAGGAAAAGAAGGGTTAAATTCTGGCTTTACTGGCAAAGGGATACAGTGAGCGTCAGGTTGCTTCCATCCTGAAAATATAAAAGACAGTGGTTCATAAGAACAGGGTCAAGGAAGATTCATTGGGGACAACAAAGCTATAGATTGGCAGAGGGCAGAAACGAATGTCCACTGACGGAGATGACCGTGAACTCATTCGAATGTCACTCAACATCTGTAGAATGACATCAATTGACCTACAAAAAGAATGGCAAACAGCAGCTGGGGTGAAGTGCTTGGCGAGGACAGTTTGAAACAGGCTCTTCCGGGCAGGCTTGAAGTCGTGCAAAGATAGATAAAAGTCTTTCATCAATGAGAAGCAAAGAAGAGCCAGGCTGAAGTTTGCAAAAGAGCATAAGGATTGGACCCTAGAGGAATGGAGTAAGGTCATCTTCTCAGGCAAATCACATTTTCAGCTTTGCCCAACACCTAGTCATCTAATGGTTAGACTGTGACATGGAAAGGCCTACAAAACCCACCATGTCTCGCAACCACTGTGATATCTGGTGGGGGATTGGTGATGATCTGGGGATGCTTCAGCAAGGCTGGAATTGGGAAAATATGTCTTTGTGACCGACGCATGACTCAAGCCAAGTACAAGGTTATCCAGGAAGAACACCTGATTCCTTATGCTCTGACAATGTTCTCCAATTCTGAGAATTGTTTTTTCCAGCAGGACAATGCTCCATGCCACACAGCCAGGTCAATCAAGGTGTGGATGGAGGACCACCAGATCAAGACCCTGTAATGGCCAGCCCAATCTCCCTACCTGAACCCCATTGAAAACCTTTGGTGTTAGTTCAGGAGGAAGATGGGTGGTCAAAAGCCATCAAACAAAGCCTCACTCATAGAATTTTTGTGCCAAGGAGTGGCATAAAGTCATCCAACGGCAATGTGACAGACTGATGGAGAGCATGCCAAGACGCATGAAAGCTATGATTATATATCAGGGATATTCCACCAAATATGGATTTCTGAACTCTTCCTATGTTATAACATATATAGTATTTTGCTGTTGAAAAATGAATATGAATTTGTTTTCTTCATATTATTTGAGGTCTGAAAACAATGCATATTTTTGTGGTTATTTTGACCAGTTGTTATTTTATACAAATAAATACTCTAAATGAAAAAAAGAATCTTTGGAATTTGGTTGTATTGTTTTAAGTAGTTTATAGATACTTTTTTTTCATTTTATCCAAACACATACCTATGAATAGTAAAGCCAGAGAAACAGATAATTTTGCCGTGGTCTCATAATTGTTTTCAGAGCTGTATATCAAGCTAATATGAGAATACAATTCACTTTCAAAACTACAGCAGTTGGTCTCCTCAGTTCCCAAATGCTAACAACAGTATTGTTAAAAGATCGAGGTGAGTAAACACAATGGTAAACATGCCCCTGTCACAACTTTTTTGATACTTGTTGCTGGCATCAAATCAAAATAATCATATTTTTTTCCCAAAATTGTATATGTTGTCTTTGTAATATTTTCAATAAAATGTAGGGATAAACGATTTACACTTCATTGCATTTTGTTTTATTGGCATTTTGCACAGTGTCCCAACTTTTTTGGAAACACTGTTGTATGAGGCTATATGTACACACTGCTAAAAACATTAAGGGAACACATAATCATCACAGTATAACACCAAGTCCATTAAACTTCAGGGATATAAGTCTGTCCACTTAGAAAGTATAAGCAATTATGAATCAATGTCACTTGTTTGGGTGCATATGAAAGTGACAGCAGGTGCACTGGAGAGGCAACAGCAAGACAACCCCCAAATAGGGAAAGGTTTTGCAGGTGTTAGCCACAGACTATTGCTTGCTCCTTATCATTTGACTGATTTATCTCTAGTTTGGCATTTTGCTAGTGTTCTTGTCAATTTGGTAGCTTTTGGAAGTACCTGCAGCCCAATCAGGTTGCACTAGCAGTCCAGCTCCTCCAGAAAACACCAGAAATGGCAGGTTTATCACTGGTGCCCCGTTCTCTTTACAGTTAAGAGCAGGTTCACACTGAGCCCACGTGACAGATGGGAAAGAGTTTAGAGACACCATGCCAAATGTTTTGCTGACTGCAACAACATCCAGCATGCCCGGTTTTGCTGGATGGTGTGATGGAAATTTCATCGATAGACACTCAAAGGAGTAAGACAGAGACAAAATTCTCTTGGCACAATTAGTAGTTTATTTGCAAATAGAGAGACGCGTCAAATGCTTACCGAATAATCATTCGAGGAGTCTCTAAAGTAAATTACATGTACAGCTCGTATTTATAACAGTCAAAGGGGTGTGGTATAATGCTGC
>JACXGJ010015426.1:0-13523 GCA_016801105.1 Esox niger | reverse complement strand
CTTCCCCTAATTCATGATGGTGAACAATCCTTGTTTTCAGTTCATGTGACAGTTCTTTTGAGACTCCCATGTCACTACTCTTCAGAGAAGATTCACAGAGGAGGGAAACTTACAATTGCCCCCCCTTAAATACTCTCTCATAATTGGGTTCACCTGTGTATGTAGGTCAAGGGTCACTGAGCTTCCCAAACCAATTTTGGGTTCCAATAATTGGTTCTAAAGATTTTGAAATCAGTAAAATGACAACAGTGCCCAAATTTATGCACATGCCTAATTTCGTTCAAACAATTATTGCACACTTCCTGTAAATGGTATAAACTTCGTTTCACTTCTCAAATATCACTGTGTTTGTCTCCTATATGATATATTTAACTGATTTTTTTTATCCTAAGGACCAACGATTTATGGAAAATCATGGAAATTAACAAGGTTGCCCAAACTTTTGCAGACCACTGTATAACAGATGACATGTTTTGTTTTCTCCATCAATATACAGACAAATCCTCATAATGACAAAGCAAAAAAAGTTTTTTTAGACATTTATAGGATGGAAATATCTAATCTACATATGTATTTTGTATAAGTACATAAGAGCCCTTAAATTGAGGTCAGATGCATCCTCTGTCATTTTATCTGATGGGGAGTCACTATGGAATAAGAGGCATATCACATTACACTCAAAGGACTCTGAGAGCAGAGGAAAATATTCTTTGGTCTGATGAGACCAAAATATAACTATTAGGCATGCATGCCAAGTGCCATTTCTGGCAAAAACAAGGTACAACTTATCACCTGGCTAATACCATCCCTACAGTAAAGCATGATGGGGAGTGCATCATGCTTTGGGAATACTTCTCAGTGGTAGGAACTAGAAGACTGTTCAGGGTTGAAAACAATGGAAATACAGGGAGGTCCTTGAAGAAAACCTGAATGAGAGAGCGCAGAACCTTCAGGACAAGACAGGGAATGTCCTTGAGTGCCCAGTCAAAGCCTGGAGTTGGACCCTATTGATGCGAGAAACTGCCCGAATCCAGGCATGTAAAGTTGGTAGAGGGATACCCAAGAGGATATGGATACTCATGTACATGAGAGGTTTTTATTGTTATCAAGGAGTAAAGTAAAGGGGTCTGAATACTTTCCAAAAGCAGTGTCCAGGTGAAATATACCACATGATGGTAACATTCTCTCTGTTTATGTGTACACCTGTAGTGGAAGTAGTGGATGTGTTGCCTCCAGACCCCAAGACCAGAGAACAGTTCTTACAATGTGAGTATATTTATTCTTTATTTATTGTTATTAAGTAAATAATAACCTATTCATGCCAAGCCCTTGTCTGAATGGGATCTGAAAGAAATTATTGCAACAAAGCCAATATGTTTGTTTTCAACAAATGGCCAGGTTAGAATATTGGTTTGGCCTTTGGTTTGTTATAAATGGCGGTGTAATTTACATGGTGTGGCTTTGAAGTCCTGAAGCAAGATGCTCACTTGAGTAAACTAATCACAAAGCTTAATATAGAATTATTAGTCCTGTAGTTTTGACTGGCAGCGTCTCAAACCCAGAACCTTCGGCTCCCCAGTCGATTGCACATCCCACTGCTCCAATTAGGGATATTTTATATGTGCACAGAGGCACAGTAATGCTGGAACAGGAAAGGACCTTCGCCAAACTTTTGCTACAAAGCTGGAAGCACACAACTGTCTAAAATGTCTTTGTATCCTGTAGCATTAGGATGACCCCTCACTTGAACTAAGGAGCCTAGCCCAAACCCTCCACCAAACTTTACAGTAGTCCCTATGCATTCTGATAAGTACCGTTCTCCTGGCATCTGCTACACCCAGGTTGGTCCATCAGACTGACAGATAGTAAAACACGAGAACAGAGAACAGGTTTTGACTGCTTCAGAGTCCAGAAGTGGTGTGCTTTGAACCACTTCAGCCGATGCTTGGCATTGTTCATGCAAGGTTTGCGTATAGCTGATCGGCCTTGGAAACCCATTAGGTGAAGCTCCTGATGTACAGTTCTCATGCTGATGTTGCTTCCAGAGGCAGTTTGGAACTCTGCAGTGAGTGTGGCAACAGATGATAGGTGATTCTTAAGCTTTTTAGTGCGCTTCATCATTCGGCTGTCCTACTCTTTGATACATTTGAGTAATCTACCACTTTGTGGATGGGCTGTTGTTGCTCCTAGATACTTCCACTTCACAATTATAGCACTTAAGAGTTGATGTAGTAGGGCATAGATTTCACAAGCTGACTGGTGGCAAAGGTGGCATTACAAGTCAAAGTATTTTATTTGTCAAGTGCACCAAATAACATGTGTCATTCTGAACAGGGAAAATCTTGTGACATGGCACACAACATCTACGTAGTAATTAAGAAATATATAATGCAAAAATAATAACATAAAATACAATATATATATATATATATATATATATATATATATATAATAGTAACTAGAAGCAATTTCAAATAATGTAGAAATGGGAATATGGACAGTATGATTAGAAATCTTAAATATTATTGGACACTGGACCGCCTTAGCGGAGCCGGCTAAGAAGAGCGAATGTCTCTTACTGACTGACTGACTGACTGAGTACCCCTAGTTAAACAGCGTAGTGGTTAGCGAAGTGGACATGCAAACTATAAGTCATGTGTTTGAATCTCTTCCCATGCAAAGCAAAGAACACATTATGAATTATTCCTTCTAGATTAAAACTTTGTTGGCTAAAACCTTTGGTATCAACATTATATTATGTCTGAAAGAAAATAGTTTACGGTTATATTGCGACTGTTTCTGGTGGATGCTTGAAGTACACATCTGTGCATACGTTTTAGGACGATAGTAGATACTAGTAAGTTTATTACAGGCTAATTTGCCGTTTAAACGAGCAGTGGCGAAAGCCATTCATTTCATAGACGCTATGATGGAGGTACATTTTATAATAAACGTTAGTCAGTTTCACACAATGCTCAATGGTGTCTAACAACTGCTGAAACATGAAACATTTAATTAATTTAATTTGTGGGCCGCAATAAAACTGTTATACAGCATTGCAACTATTTCTGGTATATTCCATGAAAATGTATCATCACCTTCATTGATAATTAGCAGTTGAAACGGCCAGTGACAAAAGAGGATTTGTTCAGGAGTATGTACTGACACCCGTCAAATGTACAGCTCTATGGTGTAGTGGTTAACAACACAGCCTTCCACATGGGAGCCTTCCACGTTTCAACAGCTAATTATCAATATAGGTGACGATACATTTATCAAGCAAGAATGGGAAAACTCCACTCTCATAAATCCCCAGTTACCAAATGCTTACAGAGTATTGTTAAAAGAAGAAGTGATGCAACACAGTGGCAAACATGCACTGTCCCCAAAAAATTTTTAATGTGTTGCTGGTATCAAATTCAAGATGGCCATGTATTTTTCCATAAACAATAACATTTCTGTCTCAACATTTGATTGGTTGTCTTGGTACTATTTTCAGTTAAATATATGGATTAATGAGTTGCACATCATTGTATTCTGTTTTTATTTCCATTTTATGAAGTCCCCTCTTTTTTGGAAATGGGATTGTATACTCCAACCCCATAAGAGGAACTAAAAGCAAAACTAAACTGGTGGAGGCTGGGTGGTGTTGCCTAATCACAGACAGGATATGATGCCAGTACATCAGCAATGATATTATAGACCAAACATTTTTTTTTAATGATAATTATATGGATTTGCCCATGTCCTACACCTAGCAGTTCAAGTGAATTTAAAATAAGGCAATACAGGTTTTTCTGTTCAAGTTACAGGATTGCTTTTACAGTCTATCTGTCTAAACTTGTCTCTGATATGCTCTTATTATAGATTCCTTTAAGCTTACACTGGACCCAAACACAGCATGTGAAGAACTCTTTCTGTCTGAAGGATACAGAAAAGTGACCTTTACAGATCAAGCCCAACCATATCCTGACCATCCAGACAGATTCACCAACTACTACCAGGTTCTGTGTAAAGAGGGTCTGTCTGAACGCTGTTACTGGGAGGTGGAGTGGAGTGGAAACCGGGTTCACACAGCAGTTTCATATAAAGACATCAACAGGACAAGGCCAGGTAATGCATTTGGATCCAATGACATGTCCTGGAGTTTAGGGTGCTCTAATGGGGGATATTGTTTCATCCACAATAATATTAAAACTAATATATCAGACCCTCAATCCTCCAGAGTAGGGGTCTACCTGGATCACAAGGCAGGTACTTTGTCCTTCTACAGCGTCTCTGACACAATGACACTCCTCCACAGAGTCCAGACCACATTCACTCAGCCCCTCTATCCTGGGTTTCGTCTAAGTAGATATAATGATACAGCTGAGCTGTGTAAACTGTGGCAGGGACCTGTATAGATAGTAGTTATACCAGTGGAAATGGTGCCCATATAGATAGTAGTTATTCCAATGGAAATGGTGCCCATATAGATAGTAGTTATGCCAATGGAAATGGTGCCCATATAGATAGTAGTTATACCAATGGAAATGGTGCCCATATAGATAGTAGTTATGCCAATGGAAATGGTGCCCATATAGATAGTAGTTATGCCAATGGAAATGGTGCCCATAAAGATAGTAGTTATGCCAATGGAAATGGTGCCCATACAGATAGTAGTTATGCCAGTGGTAATGGTCCCCACACAGATATCAGTTATGCCAGTGGAAATGGTGCCCATATAGATAGTAGTTATGCCAATGGTAATGGTCCCCACATAGATAGTAGTTATACCAATGGTGATGGTCCCCACATAGATAGTAGTTATACAAATGGAAATGGTTCCCATTTAGATAGTAGACTAGATTTCAGAGGCTTCATGAATTAACATGTAATGCTATTGGTAATGTAGATTTTATGAAAGCCAATGTGTTAATCTTGTAAATACACTTTCATTAGCTTATTTATCTTACTACCACCCGTTGGATATCCCAGACATTATTTTTTAAACAAAAAAATACTGGCATGCTTGCTGGAGAGATAACTGTATTGTAAGTATACTAATTTTAAATGACCATGAAACTGGCCATAGATATGCTCTGGTGCCAAACCACTGCGTCAAACATTAAACCTGTTCAGCAGGTGGTGATATTGACCAAAATATATTTTTCTAAACAAAATTCGTGATTTTCTCATTCAGTTCAATGATTTCTCCATTTTATTTATTTTCATTTTTGTAATGTAATCCTATCAAATCAGTAAGCCAGATAACACAGAACTGTACTATGATATCAATGAAAATGTTTGTTGTTTTAAATCAGAAACTTTGGCCATCTGCTGTTCAGTGATTACACACAATTACTGGTAAATAAACACAGATAAATCACACAGTCCCTTTTGATTTATTTCAAAGTATGTCTTTAATTGTGAAATATACTGAGTATGATAAATGTCCTTTTTTCCTCGAGCCATTTCTGCATGCTGAAAGAGACGAGGAACCTGGGGATTACCTTTGAGAAGACAACTAGTAGTAGGAAGGCAATGATTCCAGGAAGTAAAATGTAGCCATCGCACAGGCAGTGGTCCTTGGGCATTGTGGACAATGTCCTACACCGCATAGATCTGCCTTTTTCCTTTTGTACAGAATTACAAGGTTTTCTCAGCATCTGGTCATTGTCCTGAGATGTTATCAGAGAAAGGGAGATATAGATTGTGGGCGATTTGATGAAATACAGTGGGGCAAAAAAGTTTTGTCAGCCAGCAATTGTGCAAGTTCTCCCACTTAAAAAGATGAGAGAGGCCTGTAATTTTCATCATAGGTACACTTCAACTATGAGAGACAAAATGAGAAAGAAATTCCAGAAAATCACATTGTGGGATTTTTTATGAATTTATTGGTAAATTCCTGGGTAAAATAATTATTTGGTCACCTACAAACAAGCAAGATTTCTGGCTCTCACAGACCTGTAACTTCTTCTTTAAGAGGCTCCTCTCCTGGCTTTCCCAGCTGCAACTTTTTTTTAGTTTTTTTGTAATTCAAGTTGTGTACAATCTATGATTAAAAGTCCTTTCTGTGTCATAATCTCAAAGTTTAACTGTTATTGTAACAAATACAGTGGGATACCTGAGAGATCATGCAGTAACATAGGCATAAATAATGTAATAAAAAATTGAAAATCAGATCATCATTGATTTATAGACCTCCCTAAACACTGCCAAGGAGAAAGTGAATAGTTCAGTAGTATACACAAGTACTTATGTAAGTGTTGCGCACCTTCCAATGGCTCGTGGGTGAAGAGAACGCAACCACCCAAGATCACGCACACTTCCATAGTCTGAGTGTTCCCCACAGCACAGCTGTCATTCCACCTCTGCATCAGGTCAGCTATACTGATCAATACTGTCCCAGGAATGTTTGGAACATTGATAAACTCCCCTGATCTGGTCAGCACCTAGAGTTGTAATTATTATACATATCCAGTTTAACACTATAACACAGAAGCAAAGTAACCTAAATTAAACTGATAAGTATTAATTTATCATACAAAATATATAATGCATGTGAATCACTGTTTAAAGTGACCTGAAATCAAGACCATAGTCTTTCATCTCAAACCATTAAATAGAAAGGTATTTAGGGTAAATAGAAGAAAGTGAAACATTCTCTGCTCTTCAAGGGAATCATGCCTTTAACATCGACAGTCCTCCATGTTCTTCAAGTCAGACTTTTAAAGAAGCTACTGAGGATTTACTGGTGTCTTGTGTACCTGCAGACCACCTTCTTGGCTCTGGAAGACCAGGGTGATGCTTCCATAGTCTGAATGTTCCCCGCAGCGCAGCTGGCCCTCCTCCACACTGTCGCTCCTTACCTGGGGGTAATATAGCGACCGTAGGGTACTGCTGTTCTCGTCGGCTATGGGAGTAGATAGCAGTTTAGATTTCAGTCGTTCAGCTGACGCTCTTATGCAGCACGTGTTCAGGGCCTGTAGTACTTTGGATTACATGGACAGTAGTTATTTGGAATTCTGATTAGTTCATCTATCTATATTTAGTCATCACACTGTAATTTTAGACTGCACAATGAATCGAATTCACACTGAACAATTGTGACATGTAATATTCATATCGCAAGTAGAAATGCATTTTAAACACCTCAGCAGCGTGTATTGTCTATTGTAATGTTTACTCCAGTTTATTTTCCTTGTTGTTAGTGCCCATATGGTTTTGCTGCCCCTTACTGCAGCACTCAAGATGCCTGTAAGTGGACTGCTTGTCACTTTTCGAAATGTACAGCGGATATAAAAAGTCTTCACACCCCTGTTAAAATGCCAGGTTTTTGTGATGTAAAAGAATGAGACAATGATAAATCACATCAGAACTTTTTTCACTTTTGAAGTGACCTATAATGTGAACACAAACTGAAATCTTTGAGGGGAAAAATGAAAACCTTACAATAACCTGGTTACATACAGTGGGGAGAACAAGAATTTACACTGCTGATTTTGCATGTTTTCTTACTTACAAAGCATGTAGAGGTCCGCAATATTCACTATAGGTTCACTTCCACTGTGAGAGACGGAATCTAAAACAAAAATCCAGAAAATCACATTGTATGATTTTTAAATAATTAATTAGCATTTTATTGCATGACAGAAGTATTTGATCACCTACCAACCAGTAAGAATTCAGGCCCTCACAGGCCTGTTAATTTTTCTTTAAGAAGCCCTCCTGTTCTCCACTCATTACCTGTATTAACTGCAACTGTTTGAACTTGTTACCTGTATAAAAGACACCTGTACACACACTCAAACAGACTCCAACTTCTCCACAATGGCCAAGACCAGAAAGCTGTATAAGGACTTCAGGGATACCATTTCGAAAATGATCATTAATGACATACAAGCTAACATTTTGATGTCACTAATAATCATCATATACATTGATGACTTGATCAAATGGTTACTTGGTACAAGATATGTTCAAAAAATGCTGTTGGATATGCGGATGTTAGGGGGTTCTATGAGATTACGTTAAATTCTTCAGGTTCAACGGAACATAGTTGCAAAACTGTGCATGTTTCACAGATTCGTGTTGGTGTGGGATAAAGTTGGCATACTTCAATGTATTCTTTTCAGAGGAAGGGAGATCCGGTTTTTATTATTCATTTTTTATAACATTTTCTTTAAATGCTTCCAAGATTAATTGACTAATTACTAAATCGGTTTTGAAATTATTCAGAATTGCATTTAGGAACAAAATATGTATGTAGATGTTCTTTACTATAAACTATAGTTTATACAATTATTTTGGCAACATAGTACAGCTGTTTTTGTGCCTTTTGTTGGTGGGGGATGGATGAGAACAGTCGACTTTAATTTCTTTATTTAGATAGAATTCATATTAGATCAATGTCTAACAATATCTATAAGACAGGTATACTTTTAGCCAACCTTGACTAAAAATAACCTTATTTTGATAGAATCTAAAAATACATGAGGAAAAGACATTGGTGCGAATATGCCCAGACCCCCCAAAATGAGTCTTAGCCGCCCGTATCCATGAATTTTTAGTGACATCCCTGGTCAGTGGTCATAAGGAAAGGTTTACAAGGAGTGCGCTGGACCCAGCAGAATGGGTCATATTATTTACTTGCACGCAGTCCAAAACTGATTTGCTCTATTTAGTAGTCCAATTAAGTCTGTTGATGGGAGATCAATTAATTTAAATACTACCCATCTCTGGTTATCTGTACAGATGAGGTGCGTCCCCATTCTCTCCTTTTGACCAAAAGGTAAAACATTTTACATAGTCACAATCACTCAAGTAAATAAGCCCAGAGACGCTTATAAATGTTGGTTACCTCATTTTATTCTCATACGGGATCAAGCCTCCACAACACATTTCGAGCAATGCAATGTGGGTTGATCAGCTACAGTGATTCAAAACAGGAATTTCTACACATTGAGTTCTAGCCCTAGACGATTACCTCATTCATGCCTTGGCCACTGAGTTAAATTCTATAGCCACTTAGTGGTGGGAACACTGACCCAAGGACCTTTCTTGCAGGGGTATCGTTAGGCCTGGGCATCTGGGGCTAGAGACCCAGATCTTTTATGAATAGCCCCGGATGTCAAATTATTTCTTTTTACAAAACAATAATGATAAAAAAAAAAAATCACCCCTGATCTACTCATCTGTAATTACAATCATGCATTAAAGCCCTCAAAAAACAATATGATACTGTTGATTAAAAAACGCAACTGTTTTGGTGTCATTAGAGCAGCAAATTGACATTGTGCTTTTTGGCACGTGCGCATTTTATGTGCGCTCACACCGGTTGCAGGGCTTGATTCTACCGGCTATGGATATACGATAATTTGGCAATCCTTATTCTAAGACCAATATTAGAGGTGCAGCTAGAAAGTAGTTGTCTCACTAACAATGTGTAAGTGTAGGCAGCTAGCATGTACACTTACAAATTCCACAGGGGCGAGCTAAACCCCGAATGTATAGTGATCCTAGCAATGCCTCTGCTATCTGGTGTTGATTATGAGGTCTCCTGTGACAAGTAAATTACTTGTGATGTTACCTCCCTCAAACCAATACCAACCCATGCTTTCAAACTTGAAAGGAATAGTGAATGCACATTTAAGGAGGAACGTGACAATTACTGGGTCAATAGCGATAGAGAAATGTGATAGATAAGTAATGCTTGCATTTGAGTTAATATCTTTCTCTGATTAGTGGTTATTTTAATTACTTTGCAGCAAGAATGTGTGTACTAAATGTAAGAGTTGGTTTAAAAGTGATTTTAAAGTCCCCACTACTAAGATTAACATCATGGCATTTGTTAAGCATGGGAAATGTTCACTCCCTCCCGTAGGAGTCATTGAAGCGTTCCATGAGATAAGCCCCGGACTTCACTGGCGGGTATTTGTTGGAACCATCACAACAAGTTATGAGGGCCTCATCGTCCGGCTGCACAAAGAAAACCATGGACTGCCGCGTGCTTACGTCTCCAGCAGGGGGCAGCAAAACCCTATGGACCTTAAAGAGGAACGTATAATATTATAACTTACATTCTAATCATTCATAGTTATAAATCATTATAATTACTTTCCACATGCAAAATGCCTTTAAAGGAATCTTAGCAGGAAATAGTGTGTCAAAAGGAAGGGCAAGTCTCACCGCTGAGAGGAAAACATCACTGGTCCACCTCTGCATCAGGTCAGCTATATTGATCAATACTGTCCCAGGAATGCTTGGAACATTGATAAACTCCCCTGACCTGGTCCGCACCTAAAGAGTTGTAATTATTATACATATCCAGTTGAACACTATAACACAGAAGCCAAGTAACCTAAATTAAACTGATAAGTATTAATTTATCATACAAAATATATAATGCATGTGAATCACTATTTAAAGTGACCTGAAATCAAGACCATAGTCTTTCATCTCAAACCATTGAATAGAAAGGTATTTAGGGTAAATAGAAGAAAGTGAAACATTCTCTGCTTTTCAAGGGAATCATGCCTTTAACATCGACAGTCCTCCATCAGGGCCCATGTTCTTCAAGTCAGACTTTTAAAGAAGCTACTGAGGATTTACTGGTGTCTTGTGTACCTGCAGACCACCTTCTTGGCTCTGGAAGACCAGGGTGATGCTTCCATAGTCTGAATGTTCCCCACAGCGCAGCTGGCCCTCCTCCACACTGTCGCTCCTTACCTGGGGGTAATATAGCGACCGTAGGGTACTGCCGTTCTTGTCGGCTATGGGAGTAGATAGCAGTTTAGATTTCAGTCGTTCAGCTGACGCTCTTATGCAGCATGTGTTCAGGGCCTGTAGTACTTTGGATTACATAGACAGTAGTTATTTGGTATTTTGATCAGTTCATCTCTCTATATTTAGTCATCACACTGTAATTTTAGACTGCACGATGAATCGAATTCACACTGAACAATTGTGACATGTAATATTCATATCGCAAGTAGAAATGCATTTTAAACACCTCAGCTGCGTGTATTGTCTATTGTAAAGTTTACTCCAGTTTATTTTCCTTATTGTCAGTGCCCATATGGTTTTGCTGCCCCTCACTACAGCACTCAAGATGCCTGTAAATGGACTGCTTGTCACTTTTTGAAATGTACAGCGGTTATAAAGTCTACACACCCCTGTTAAAATGCCAGGTTTTTGTGATGTAAAAGAATGAGACAAAGATAAATAACTTCAGAACTTTTTTCACTTTTGAAGTGACCTATAATGTGAACACTTTAATTGAAAAACAAACTGAAATCTTCGAGGGGGAAAAATGACAAATAAAAACCTTACAATAACCTGGTTACATAAGGGTGCACACACTCTTATTCCTGGGGACTCTTATTAGCTGTGTTCAGAATGAACCAATCACATTCAAACTCATGTTAAATAGAAGTCATTACACACCTGCAATCATTTAAAGTGACTGATTAATCACAAATAATGTTCAGCTGGTTTAGTAGGATTTTCCTTAGATTTTCTTAGTTTCATCTCAGAGCCAAAGCCAGTGAGATTTGGCTCATTTTCTTAGTTGCATCTCAGAGCCAAAGCATCAGAGGGATCTCATTGTTGAAAGATATCAGTCAGTAGAATGGTACAAAAGAATTTCCAAAGCATTCCAAAGCAATTATGAACAGTTCCAAATACCATGGAATTTTGGCACAAAACCTTCAGGCATCCTTTAGAAAGATGAAGATGCAGAGGAAGTTCACCTTTCAGCACGACAAAGTTCCAAAGCACACATCCAAATCCACGAAAGCATGGCTTCACCAGAAAAAATGAACGTTTTGGAATGGCCCAGCCAGAGCCCAGACCAGAATCCAATTGAACATCTGTGGGATGATCTGAAAAGGGCTGTGCACAGATATCCTCACAATGTCAGATTTGGAGAAGAGTGGGCAAATATTGCCACATCAAGATGTGCCATGCTAATAGACTCCTATACAAAAAGACTGAGTGCTGTAATAAAATCAAAAGTATTATTTTAAGGGTGTGCACACTTATGCATACAGGTTATTGAGAGTTCCGCCCTCAAAGATTTCAGTTTGTTTTTCAATTGAATAGTTCACGTTATAGGTCACATTAAATGTGGATAAAGTTCTGACATGATTTGTCAAATTCTTTTACATCATAAACACCTGGCATTTTAATACAGGGGTTTAGACTTTTTATATTCATTGTAATTCTACGAATCCAAGTGTTTTAATCTATACTGCTCACAAAAATGGGAACACTGAAATCACAATTGGGTCTCGATGAATGAAGTTTATTAAAGAACAGAATCTTTACTGTACATTGTGTAATTGGCACATTGAATCCCAATATACATGAGTGAAACACATTCATATATACTTGATTACCATAATAAACCAAGTCTTGTTTGTCAGCGTACTTAAGTAAAATTAAATAAACTACCAAATTCGAGACAAGAAGAAAAAAAACAGTATCACTTACTTTGGCTCTAGCTTTTCTTCCATCTGATTGGTTAAACTATTGAAAATAATGTGCAGTTACTGGCTTAAATGTAACATGACCTGGTAGCATTGAGCTATAACTACCAAAGTGACGTTGTGACTTGCCAAAATCACCCCCCCCCCTTAAAATTGCTTGAAATTGTGACTAGAGTCAAATACTTTTTTGTGGGATACTCAACTGGTCAACATGAGCTACCAAAATGACTCTGAAGTGTGCCAGACTTTGCAGTCCCAAGATTAGGGGGGCAAGAATATGGTGTTTGGCAGGCAAGATAATATGGTCTTATCCTAATTTGACTTTATAGTTGCATTAGGAGCACATTATAAATATAATTTATAAAATGAAATAAACATTTCAGGGCAATGATGGTTGAATTATTATCCTTATACTTAACAAAACACTAGACAAATAAGAAATAGATATGCCTGATTTTGCCAACGATTTGTTTATAGTAATACACTTGAAACAAATAGCCAACAGAAAACTGCAGACAATGCCATATTTTGAAAAATGCATTATAAACTAGTAATAATATCAATAATTGAAGATGTTGATGGTATAGCAGCTCTCCCTGAAGATATAACAGTGGATTATTTTCATCTAAGTTTTATTGAGTTTGAGATATTGAGCATTTTTTATTGAAAATTGCTTTATAAACTAGCAACAAAAAATTGTAAAACCAAAATATGTTGATAGTAGAATAGTGGTCCCTGAAGCTCTGTCAGTTGATTGTTTTCATGTAAGTTTTAATGGATCGGAGCTATTGAACAGAATTCATGAAAAATTGCTTTATAAACTAACAATAATGTCAAAAATTGAAAAATAGCCTATCTAAACGATGTTGATGGAAGAGCAGGTCTCCCTGAATCTAATTCAGTTGATTACTTCCATATATGTGTTATTGGGTCCAAGCTATTGAACAGAATTCATGAAAAATTGCTTTATAAACTAACAATAATCTAAACGATGTTGATGGAAGAGCAGGTCTCCCTGAATCTAATTCAGTTGATTACTTCCATATATGTGTT
>JACXGJ010015425.1:0-13526 GCA_016801105.1 Esox niger | reverse complement strand
AGGACCCTCCAGCGTGACACCAGCCCCCAGCCATACTGCTCCTTCTGAGGACCCTCCAGCGTGACACCAGCCCCCAGCCATACTGCTCCTTCTGAGGACCCTCCAGCGTGACACCAGCCCCCAGCCATACTGCTCCTTCTGAGGACCCTCCAGCATGACACCAGCCCCCAGCCATACTTCTGTGGGTGATTTCCTGCAAGACAGGAATGTCAGTGTTCTGCCATGTCCAGTGAAGAGCCCGGATCTCAATCCCATTAAGCACGGCGGGGACGTGTTGGATCAGAATGTGGGGACGTGTTGGATCAGAATGTGAGGGCTAGGGTCATTCCCCCCGGAAATGTCCAGGAACTTTCAGGTGCCTTGGTGGAAGCTGTTCTTGCTGTAAGTTGGGGGAACATCTCACAGCAAGAACTGACAAATCTGGTGCAGTCTGTTAAGGGAGATGCACTGCAGGACTCAACACAGCTGGTGGCCACATCAGATACTGACTGTCACTTTAGCTTTTGACCCCCCCCTTTGTCCAGGGACACATTATTCCATTTCTGTCATTCACATGGTGGAACTTGTCTCAGTTGTTGAATCTTGTTATGGTCATACAAATAATTACACATATAAATGTTGCTAAAATAAATGCTGTGGCAAGTCATTTTTTGCTGACTTTATGAACATTATTTCGGCCAAGGTGCAATGTATTATAATGGCTGTAGTGTACAGTGTGTAGGCTAATAGGTAATGTATTATAATGGCTGTACTTTACAGTGTGTAGGCTAATAGGAAATGTATTATAATGGCTGTACTTTACAGTGTGTAGGCTAATAGGAAATGTATTATAATGGCTGTAGTGTACAGTGTGTAAGCTAATAGGTAATGTATTATAATGGCTGTACTATACAGTGTGTAGGCTAATAGGAAATGTATTATAATGGCTGTACTATACAGTGTGTAGGCTAATAGGAAATGTATTATAATGGCTGTAGTGTACAGTGTGTAGGCTAATAGGTAATGTATTATAATGGCTGTAGTGTACAGTGTGTAGGCTAATAGGTAATGTATTATAATGGCTGTAGTGTACAGTGTGTAGGCTAATGGGTTACGTTTTATAATGGCTGTACTATACAGTGTGTAGGCTAATAGGAAATGTATTATAATGGCTGTACTATACAGTGTGTAGGCTAATAGGAAATGTATTATAATGGCTGTAGTGTACAGGGTGTAGGCTAATAGGAAATGTATTATAATGTCTGTAGTGCACAGTGTGCAGGCTAATGGGTAATGTATTAAAATGGATGTAGGGTTTATTATGTGAGAGAGAATGGAAAAGTGGGAGAGTCGGAGAGCCAAACATGTTGGGAATGTACAGGCTGTCTGTTTCCTTCACTGCTGAATACCCCTGGAGGCTGGGACATGATTCTCAACCCTCTCTGTCTGTCTCCTTAACTCCGCTCCTCTCCTCCCAGTCCTCTTCATACCCATCTGTCACTTTGTCCTCTCTTTTCCTCCCTTTCTGCTCTCTTTTTTTGGCTGTCTCGGAACACGATGGCCTAGGTTCACTGTCACCATGGAGACGCTCACTAACATAGCAGTGATATTAGGACACTCAGTCCTTTAGGAAGAAGAGAGTAGACGCTTCATTCTGAGGTAACATTCCCGCTGTACAACCTCTACCAAGTACTAAACACTAGTCTAAATATCATTTCGCAGGGAAACACAAGCATACCAAAAACGCTGGCTGGGTAGCCTTTCTTGTTACTGCTCCTCTTCCCCCTTTTCTGATCATACTCCCCCTTCCCTTCCCTCCTCTGCTCTCCTCTTCTCACAGTCCCGAACATGAGGAATTCACTACCGCATAGCTCTCTCTATTAGAGAACTGTCTGACCCACTTCTCAAAGTTTACAGTTGGAAGAGCTACACACCATTGCAACCCCCCCCCCCGCCCCACACACACACACACACACACACACACAGACACACACACACACACACACATATGCGCATGCACACAGTTGATAACATTTATATTTTAGTCATTTAGGAGACACTAACTCATTACTAAAGCAAGTTAGTTCCCTTTGGCAGAGACGCTGACAGGGGGGGACAACCGGTAACGGTGTCCATGATGGGTTGAGGACAGTTATTTCAGATACTCTTTGAAATGATGAGGTTTCTGTAGCTTTCTGGACAATGGCCAGGGACTCTGCGATCCTAGCTTCAAAAGGATAAGCACATCATTCATTTATTGAACCATTCAGCCGTCCATTCATTCATCAGTTCATCTGTTCATTCAGACAGGCAGCACTGTGCAGAACAAAGACACAGAGATTCAATGAACAGATAGACATCAACAGAGACAGAGAGACAAAGAGGAAGTGAGACACAGATAAAGACAGAGGTGGAGAGACAATGAACAGATAGACAGCCACAGAGAGCCAGAGAGTGGAGTGTGAAAGAGAGAGTTTAGCATATTCCAGTACTCAGCACGTGATTGGCCCACTTGTGTTCCGAATGAGTGAAACGCATTCAGTCACACACATACACAAACAGGTCCGTCCCAAACAGCCCTCTGCTCTCATATAGTGCACTTCTTTTGGGCCACACTCAACAGGCCCTGGTTTCATGTAGTGCACCAACTAGGGAACAGGGTGGCAGTTGGGACGCGAACACACAGAGGCTGATTAGCAGGTTTAGGTTCTTAGCCCCAAATGGCTCAACAGGCGAGCAACAGGAGATCACATTGAGCAAAAGTGCATGACTAAAAGTGCGGTAATGCTGTAACACAATCATTACAGCGCCAGCTGTTGCCTGGCTTTGCCAGTTGGCTGGCTAACCAAACGGTATTTGACAAAATCCCATTCTCTCAAAGTGAATGGACAGTAAAGTATATCCTATTCATCTTCTCTTGTTAGTTTAATTTTTGACAGGGACAATTATCTTCAATTAACATGTCTACGAAGCCTGGGAATTTTGGGTGAAATAACAGAAATGCAAACAACACCATCTGTATTGCAAATTCCATTAACTTTCACCAAATCTAGGCTCGTTCTTAACCCTGGTTGGAAGATTCTGAATTTACTTCTTATTCAATCCAGTTTCTATGAATTCTTCAACTGGGGTTCAGCAGAAAAAACATGCATTTTTCCAAAATGTATTTCAGGATATTTAGGGAATGTACTCAAAATGTCTAAAAAGCTGCAGTCCTTCCTGCTCAAATAAGCATGATACCATGGGCCTTTATATTGACTGGTTACACACTGTCCAAAAATGGCATCTTGCTACGCTGAACTCGCTTCACGGTGGGCTAGCATACGCAGTGGCCAACCAGCGCGTTTTCTTCAGCTAAACATGACTTGGGGGCAGGTCTGCCCTGAAGTCAGAAATGAATGTGATTGGTTGACTCAATGGAGTCCATGCATATATTCCTTTCTGCCTCTTGTACATCTACTCTGTCTCACTTTCTTTTGCACGGTCTTTGGCTGTCTCCTCTTTTTGTTTTGCTCTCACCTCTTTTTCGTGCTTATAATCTGTGCCCCTACCCCCCCCACAAACACAGACATAAATCAGGGTGTCCATTTACCTCTCTCTCCCATTCCTCTATATCTCTTGCCAGGCTAGTGATACAGTGCCTTTGATTGACGCTATCTGGTTCTCATGATCATATATAGGCTAATGTTCCCAGCTGTTCTCCCCACTGGAGGAGTCACAGTATTAGGATGTATGTAGAGGATGGGCCCCTGAATCGGGGGCTCCTCTGCATGAAGCAGAAGTCACAGTTACACTGATAACCCCAACACATATTTACACTTGTGCACACTCACACAACTGAGACACTAACACAACTGAGACACTAAAACGACTGATACACTCACACAAGTGACTGCTGCTCCTCTATTGTGTGTGTTCTGTCAGTAATTAGCATAACAAGGTCTGTTGTATGTCAGTTATCACTGATTACTTGTGTTCCTCCTCTCTTTAATAAATGAATGATTCCTGGAACAACATGTTAAAGCAACTAACTCCCAGGTCAAAAGAAGAAGAAGAAGTGTTTCGTCACTCCAGAAAATATAGCAATGACCAGGTGTCTATGTGGGTTGTTGTTTATGATATCTTCCTTTCGTGCTCCTTATTCATTTCTCCAATATTGTAGTCCCCCCCTTATAGCCTATAACTAAAACTATTAGTCAAGATATGAATGTTGTTGTGAAGTGTCAGAGCTGGTTTACTACGATAAAATCACATTTTTGTCTCATCCATTCTTTCTGCAAATATTCTACAGCATAGATCGCCAGGAGTTTCAGGAAATGCTGCTATATTCTTCTTTACCTTATTAAACAATATTCCTCTTTACTTTATTCTAGTCCACTATATTCCACTATATTATTCTCTGCTTTACTTACAGGATTAGTTCCTTCAGACAGGCAGACCAACACATAACTGTCCAGTCTGACTGCTGTTCTTTAGTCTAGATATTCCACTGAAGAGATAAGAATGGCTATATTAAAAAAGCTGCAGAGGTGTGTGTGTAACAGAGACACACACCCCCACACACACCCCCACATCAACACACACACCCAACCCCACTGGTTTCAACAAAGTGCAGAAATAGCTGAGGACCTCTGCCAGATCATCTGAATTCCCTGTCACCTGATCTGCCGTTAGCATGACCAGCTAGCGGCAGATCGGGGTCACATGACCAGCAAACGGCAAATCGGGTCACATGACCAGCTAACGGCAGATTAGGTCACATGATTTGAGTGACCCTTCAGTGTGGCCCGTGTTTCTACTTGGTCTGGACACACGTAACTTTCATTTTAAAGTAACTTTGAAATCTACTGGAGGACGGAAGCCATGAAACGTTCAAAAGAATGTATTCATTTTTACTTTGTCCCTTAACCTGCTTGTCATAGACCCCTTTTTGCTATACTAAATAAACATGATCGGTAAAATTCATCGTTATAAGGGTTTTGTTCACAGAATATTGCCACATACTGGTCTCAAATGAGATAACAGTGAGGTTGTTCTATAATTTGTTTCAAAAGAAAGAAAAAGACATAAGAGAGTAGCAAGAGGAGAGCTGCTTCTACTGATACATGGTAACGTTACAGTGTCAGGCGATGGGTGATTTGTTGTCAGTTCTGATTCTTCAGTGTTACGTAATTCTCTACTGAGGCGATTTGAGGGCGTTCGTATAGCATGTGAAAATAAACAGCACAGGTTCATTTCTGTATTACGGAAAGAGCAGCGAGTGCGTTTGTCCTGTGCACTGTGTGGGTTTGTGTGGGAGACACTGTTGCATTGTGTGTCAGGAGAGGGTTTGCACATGCGGTTGTGGATTATCGGGGTGCCTCGCGGTCGTGTTGAGTGTGTATCAGGGGTGTGTTTGCATGTCTGGTTCTGGGTTATCGGGGTGCAGGGAGTGTGTGCAGCCACTTGTGTTCAACACGTGTCATGGCACATGTGGCTGCACGAATGCCAGACAGAGAGCAGAGGGGACATTCTAAACGCCTGTAGCCATGCAGTACACACACACACACACACACACACACACACACACACACAGTATATCCCCTGACACAAGCTGGTTCATATCCCTCCATCTCTCCCAGCCTTCAGAGATGTGGGCTCCAAAACTGCCTCTACAAGCACCTTGGGAGTTCACCCATAACAGTTAAAGAGTCGCTGCTATCACTGTGTGTGTCTCTCTCTCCCCCTTTTGATATCCAGCCTAAAAACGAGCAATACTGTGTTGCACAGAGGCGAGGAAAGAAAGGAAAAAACCTAGAGAGGAACTCAGCTCCAGGGTGTTGCCAGACCTCTTATGGCTCTGCCAGGTGGAGATTGGAAAAAAGTAAAATGTTTTTTTCTTACCATTACTTTACCAATTTAGTCACATGACAAACATTTTCATATGTTCAATTATGATCCAGCAAAAGGCAGACAATTACAAATAAAAGCCCCTCCTGGATTAAAGACCATATATCCGGTGCCAGGGCTTTGCTAAATGGAATAGGAACTTAGGAATCGTGTTCCATGGTGAGACATCTGTCTTGATGGGAGTAGAGTCTTTCCTCTGTCAGGTCATCCAAACAGCTTTGTGGTCAAATGGAAATGGGTGTACTGGAGTGAGAGAGAAGGAACCATTAATTCCAGTCCGGCTGAGACAGCTATCAGGTCAGAATGGGTTTTATAATGTATTTTCCCTTACTGGCAAAACATCAGATCCTTCTGAGAAGGTGTATTTGTGTGCGTGTGTGTGTACTATACATTATTGTGTTCCTGCATCTATGTATTGCCCATTTCCTAGATACAGTCAGTACCTATCACCCTGTTACAGCCAGTCCAGCAATCTGAATAATTAATTCATTAATAGTAGTATTTGCCCATTAACTGAAGGATATGTTGTTTTAATACGTCTACTTGTGTATGAGATCCAGATCTAATGAAATAGTCACATCTGACAAATCAGATAATTTTTTTTACATTAGACCTTGCCATTTATCTCCTTTCCTCAGCACGCACGTTTGTACAGCTTACCTCATGGGGACCAGAGAATAGAAATTGCATGCTTCCTTGCCCTAATCTTAACCCTAACCCTAACCTTAACCTAACCCTAATCTTACCCTAACCCTAACCATTTCAAATATTAATTTAATGTTCTATCCAAGCGCCCATCTCAGCGTCTAGACTCCCAAATTAACCAATCAAGCAATGTTTTCACCAGGTGTTTCATGGTTCATCTGCACTTAATGTCAAATAGCCATATTAAATGTACCATATTTTGTACATTTGCCATTTAAGACACATGAGTTACAAGTTGTTTACTGGACCCATACTAAGCCACCCCTTGACAAACAGCGAAAATAGCCCTTTTCCTCACGGAGAGGGGCAAGAGATGTCCTTCAAATTGTCCTTCATTTACCTTTCTCATTGGGACTTTTGGTACTCTGCACACACACACACACACACACACACACACACACACAGACACACGCACACGCACACGCACGCACACGGCCTCTGGTTATTCGTGAGGGAGAGAGGGACTAAGGAATGGGGAGCACAAAACGATCAAGACAGACCACTTTCTCTTCTGTCCTTTACTCTTACGTAACCTGAGTTACCAGACAGTCATCCTGTCCCAATGTCCGTAAAGTTTCAGATCAGATTATACATCACTGTAATTGACGTCCATGCCCCCCCCCCATCCCGAATCCTGTAATGATACAGCCAGATATAACAGGAACAATATCAACCGGGCTGCTGAGGAGTACAGTGCACTCTGCAGGGAATAGGGTACCGTTTAGGATGATATGTATCTTATTAATCTCCATAGCCATGGACAGAGACAGGAGGCTGCAGGAATGTCTGCTCCCGGGTTGCCAGGGTGAGGTGGAGCACTGTGCTCTGACCTGTAGGCACCACACTGGGGTACAGCTGGGAGAGTGAACACACACACACACACAGCCCTGCAGTGCATTTCTAGTCAGGACCATTTGGTTAGAAACAATGGAAATGTTCCCTTACCCCAACCTCAAAGCTAATCTAAAGCCCTATTTCTAAACCAAAACCCTAAACCTAGGACAAAAATATAATTGAGGACCAGACAAAGGTCACTTCAAACCACTGGAATAGAATGTAGGACTTTTGAAGAATTCTGGTCCTCAGTAGAAGAACACTATTGGAACCCACACATACACCAAGAACAGGGTTGAGGTCAATTCACAAATGAAGTAGAGAATTTTAACTGAACTAAAATTAAAACGTGAACAATCAGACTAGTTTGGAAATTGGAATGTAATTAGAACGGTGAATTAGACTGACTAATAAGAATTAATAAGAATCTAATAAGAATTGTTAAAATGTTTAATTAGAATTCAAATACATTTCCAGTCAGGCTAGCTTAACAGTCGGGTGATCAGTCTAACAGCCTCAGAGAATTTTTTCTCTAATTGGAGCTCTTGTAATGAACCTAACATGGTAGTTCAGATGAGTTTGTGGACCCCAAATGTGACACACACAATGAAAACCTTGCATGATTCCATTAAACTATTGCGTACATGTTATTGGAAATCCCAGGGTTCACTGTCCGTAGATCAACCCACACTTATTTGTTTTTTAAACTTATCTTCCTGTCCTACATAGCACTGATAGTACAGCCTAATGATTAACCCAGCAGTCTAGTCTGATGACATAGATCTACACAGAACTACGTGTGAACACGTTAAATCAGATATTTCCATACATGGTAGGTGAACGTTTTGGATCGCTTGGGTTGCAACCAATCACAAATGGGCTGGGGTGGGCTTTTTTTGCTGGGCAGCCAATAACAGAAGAGGCCAACTGGTCTGTTGAATCACCATTGGGCTGCATAGATCAGAGCGAGATGAGACAGATAGGTCAAGTCGGAACAAAGACACAGGACAGAAGGAGACAGGACAAGGAGACAGGACAAGATAGGGAGTTAGGACAAAGAGACAGGACAAGGAGACAGGACAAGATAGGAGAAACCACTGATGTTGTGAAGCACCACAGAAAGATCACAAGACAAGGTGATCCTCTTCTCTGTCTTTCCCTGTCCTCTCTGCACTCCTCCCATCTCCCTCTAACCCTCTTCTCACCAAAAACAAGGGTATTCAAAGATGGAGAGAAAGAGAATTGAAGAGATGTTGGGGATGATGGAGGTAGTGAGGTAGAGAGGCAGAGACGGTGGTAACGGCCAGACACCCAGAAAGTTAAATTGACAGTGAGAGATTGTTGACAAAAGATTGGGTTTCTGTGCTCTTTGCTGATTGTTGCCATTTAGTAGTTAACAAGTGTCCCGATCACAGTGGGATGGCGTCGATGATTCTCCATGCCAGACTCAAAAACATGACATGATTCATCAGTGTTCCAGCACACACACACACACACACACACACACACACACACACACACACACACACACACACACACACGGCTCTCTGTTCAACTGTACTGGACAGACCAATCAGTATTTTCCTTCGTTGGTGTCGTAGTTGGTTTAGATCTAAGATATGATGCTACTGGGCTGCTAGGGATTTTAAGGTCAGCAAATGGAAATGTGGTGTGTGTGTGTGTGTCTGTGTGTGAGTGAATGTGTTGATAATTCGAGATAGGTGTTACATAATTGTTCCAACACAGTCTTTGGTCTTAGCTGAGTGCGCGCACACACACACACACACACACAAACACAGGCAACAATAACAAACAAGGGCTATGAAGAACATTATGACTAAACAGATGATTCTGAGACAAGATGTTTCCTCAGCCTGCTTACACCCCAAATACAGTGTCTGTGATCTGACCTAATTTAATGTGATATGTCCTTCAGGATACCTGCGATGACATAAGAGAGAACAAGAATGTCTTCTTGTTTGGAGATTATGAAAACTGGTCGGAGGCCAGAGTGACCCGCTGAGACGGTGTAAATGTGACTAATTGGGTCGACGACTGAGCTAGTGCCTAAACCTTAGTGCCGAGAACCTCTGATTCAAAGAAGTACACTTCATAGTGATTAGGGTGGACATTTCTGACACTAGGAACAAACATCCAAATGACAGATCTTGGTCAAGGTTACTAATCACATGTTCCAAACTTCCTGGTTCTCTATGACCATCAGGGACGACGGGACAGAATGGGGTTTTGCGCGACGAGTGTTGCACAACCATTCAGCAGTACAACCAAGCAACACACCCCCACATCGCTCTCTTTCTCCATCTGTCCCTGTTGATCTCTATCTCTTTTTCTCTATTGCTGTCTCGTCTGGCACACTATCGCTTCCTTTACAGCTCTGTGTCTGTCTCTCTCTCTCTATTTCCCTGTTTTACCTTTCAAATTCAATAAAAAATGCTTTCTCTCTGAGATATTTCTCTCTGTCGTCCATAGGCGATCACCCCGGGTGTCTCAGTTGTTAGAGAATGGCACTTGCAATGCCAGAGGTTGTTGAATAAAAACACGTTTAGAATCACACAAGGAAGCAGCCCTTTGTACTGCATGTCACTGTGTTGCTAATGGAAACTTCATGTTTTGTTTCTGTTACTTCCCTGATATCTGCAGCTGCCATTGCTAAATATTCTGTAGACACACCACTATGGTAGAACTCACAGCCCAATGCTTGCCAGCTAGATACAGTACAGCAATACAACAGCAGAGTAACTTTGACCCTGACCTTTTCTGATGTTAAGTATAAGTTACAGAACAGTTCAGCAAAGCTTGCCAGCTACAGTGCAGAACAGCTGAGTAGTGCTTTCTAGCTACGCTGAAGATCAGTTTCACAACGCTAGGTAGAACAGTTCAGCAATGCTCTCCAGCTACAATATAGACAAGCGCAACACTACAGTAGAAGAACAGTCTAGCAACACAAGCCACTTTTTTACAGTGAAGAGCAGTCAAGTGCTAGCTAACCACATTCCATGTAGCAATGCTAGTGAACATAGTTAAAGAACAACACAGTTTGGAACAATGCAGGAAAACTAGGTATTTTACAATAACCGCGGACCATGCTCTTCAAATCAACTCACATGGAGCAATCACAACAACATGGAAGCTTCTCCCTCACCAGTCAGGCTCAGGCTCAGATGTAATGTACTTAGTGAACAAAGCTGAGGCAGGCACGCACGCACGCACCTCACGCACGCACGCACCTCACGCACGCACGCACGTAGATGCAAAAGGTCGGGGGCCGGGACTTGACATCCAACTCTGAAGTTTTTCCTGGGGTGTGGAGCAGCCAAAACAGTAACATGACTGGGTGAGTTGAACCCAGAGCCAACCACGTCCCCCTCCTCCTCGAATCTCCGCTCCTCTCCCCTCGCCCCTCGTCAAAGGGTTGCCATGTCCAAATATCGATTACCTTTGTTTGCCATGTGTTTTTCGTTCTGCGCCGGAGCCCGTGAGGTTATGGCATCGGCTAACATGTTCCGACTCCCTTCTCCATTCCATTGGGGCACTGCCGCGGTTGTGTGTTTGGCGTCAAGGCATGGTGTCCGGCTGTGCTCAGCTCCTCCACCCTGACCTTATGATGCTGCCCGGGGACCCGGTACCGACTGGGGTATTTTGACCGTTCCTCCAGCTGGCGTCTCCTGTGGAGCTGGGGCCTGATTAGCTTGTTTGCCTTCCCTCTCGTCCCACTTTGCATGTCCCAAATGGCACTCTATTCCCTACACTTGCCATTTGTATCTCTACAGCTGCTCTCTAACTATCCAAAGATCTAGGAGCGAATCACTCTACCTCTTACCCCAGCTTAACATTAGAGCGATAGACAAACCTGACCCCAGATCAGTTTTGTTAAGTCATGGCTTCCTCTTTAGCAACAATAAATTAGTCTTAATTGCAACCATGTACGTGTTTTCCATCAGGCCGCAGCAAGATTCAAATCCACAGGCACGGCATTCCCTGTCTCTGTGGACACCCTGTCTTCCTGTCTCTGTGGACACCCTGTCTTCCTGTCTCTGTGGACACCCTGTCTTCCTGTCTCTCTGGACTCCCTGTCTTCCTGTCTCTCTGGACTCCCTGTCTTCGTGTCTCTGTGGACTCCCTGTCTTCTTGTCTCTGTGGACTCCATGTCTTCCTGTCTCTGAGGACTCCCTGTCTCTCTGGACTCCCTGTCTCTGTGGACTCCCTGTCTCTCTGAACTCCCTGTTTTCCTCTCTCTCTGGACTCCCTGTCTCTCTGGACTCCCTGTCTTCCTCTCTCTGCGGACTCCCTGTCTCTCTGGACTCCCTGTCTTCCTGTCTCTGTGGACTCCCTTTTTCTCTGGACTCTCTGTCTCTCGGGACTCACTGTCTTTCTGGACTCCCTGTCTCTATGGACTCCCTGTCTCTCTGCACTCTCTGTCTCTCTCTCCCTCAACAGAGAGTTGTGAAATACTCTGGAGGTACTGAGTGTATGCTACACATTGTGTTAGGGTGACGTGTACTTCAATGTGAGTAGGTCAGGTAGGTTGTTTCACTCACTTGGCAAATTCCATATCGTTGAATAACTAAATTACAACTTTATGTTACAATCCTCCATCTTCAAACTAGAACAGACATTCACAACAGTAAATTAGGTGTGCTTGCCAGCTTGTTTGTGTTGGTTGTTTATAATGTTTTACGACTTTTGAAGTTGGGATAGCCAAGCCATACTAAACACTGCTTGTTTGCTAACTTTAGCTTGGACAGATAAAGAAAGATTAATGGCAATTATGAAAATTACACTAAATCTATTTATTGTCGATAAATGTTTTCAGATTTTATGTTGGGTTAGCCATGACATCTGAGACAATGTTTGTTTGGTCTGTAGATTAAACTGTTCAAGATACTCTTTTAGTGTTAATTAATGCTAATTATAAAATTACATTGATTATGATAGTCATAGTTGACACAAGTTTCAAAAGTATAAGTTGGGATAGCCTAAAAAGAGAATAAAATATGGTTGACACTCTTTAGCTTGAACAATTCAAAAGAAACTCTTCCAGGGTTAATTAACACTAATTATGCAAATAATGCAGGGTAATATTATTCTGTTGTTATACTATTCAGGTATATCATGCAAGGTTAGCCAAAACATGTGAAACAAAGTGGTTTGGTTGCCCTAGCTTGAACAAGTTAAAAAGATTCTGCTTTTGGATTAATGAATAGTTATGCTAACTATGCTAAATAATATATTTGTAGTTAATATATTTTTAGTACTTTAAGTTGAGATAGCTTATAAACAGACAGAGACTGAGAGTCTGAGAAGGGAGAGGGAGAGAGGTATGGAGGGTCTGACCTATAGAGTCTGGAGAGAGAGAGGGGTTTGTGCTGCTAGCTCTTATTGTTTAGGCTCTTAGCCGAGTGAAAGAAATGCAGTTCAGCAGGTACCTGTTGGTGCTATGGCTTGGCATTTGCCTTGTTTTAGCTCTCCGTCAACTTTGTGAAACTGAAAACAAAACGTGGATGCTCTTCGTGAACTAATTCTATTTAGTTAAGTGTTACAGTTTTGGATAGGGTTTAGTTTAGGTGTTACTGTAATTCCTAGTGATTCAATTTAAGATGATGGTTGGGCAATGGATTTTAACAAAACAAAATTGACTACTTTAAAAAATAGGAATAATAAATTAATCAATGGAAAGATAAATAATAACAATGAAAATAAACAAACTGGCCCAAAAAACCCACCTTCCCTGCACTTGGACCTGAAAGTCCACATCAAGAAATCAACCAAAAGAACGAATAATAATCAAATCATAATAATTAATAACAATTAAGTTAAATTAATGAAAAGACTGTTCTGGAAAACATAACAACAGTACAACTGTTTAGCATTGGGACCGCACAGGTCGTCTTCCAACATGAGTCTGTTCGTCTCCATCCGTCTCTGTCATCATCATCCATCTCCATCAACCATCATCCATCACCAGCCATATCCATCAACCTTCACCATCAATCATCATCCATCACCAACCATCTCCACCATCCATCTCCATCAATCACCATCCATCTCCATCAATCATCATCCATCACCAACCATCTCCATCAATCACCATCCATCTC
>JACXGJ010015424.1:0-13525 GCA_016801105.1 Esox niger | reverse complement strand
ACCCCCCCCCCCCCCCCGACCCACCCTAAAGGCCGGCTACATCAACGCGGTTTCAGTTATTGCTGAGGTAGATTACAGGAAATCCTAGCAGACACTTACCACACTGTGCTGTCACTGAGGTACCGTGTTAATTGAGTTTGCCGTGTAGATAGTCCTCCCTCATGTCAGTCACAGATCCCATTAAAACCAAACCGAGGCAAAAAACCTCTCTCCAGTGAAACTACGGGTCTATTCTCTGCCTTCTTCAGCTTCCTATTAGTGTGTTTGATGGCGTTGAATGAGTCTGTTGGGGTTCTCACCAGCTCTGTTTCCTTAGTCCCCAGTGAGGCTCCTAAGAGCGTTTGGGGCAGGAGTGTGTCTGCAGCACAAATTGAAGTGATCTGGGCGGCCTTCCCCGCCACCCCTGAAAGAGTGCTTGGTTATGAGGTAAGATTTTCTCCCTGTTCTCTTACCACCTCAAAAAAAAACAGAGAGAAAAGAAAACCCACACATCGATGCCATTCATGGTGTTTATATGTAAATCGGTAGCTTTTCATTAAACTATTTTCTGACAGTTTTGTTCCCTGGTGTACTGTGTGCTGTACCATTTTAGTGAATATGATATCACATTATGTAGCGTCAAATGTGTTGACTCCTCTTCCTGTTACCTGCGTGTATGTAACATTGTTGCTTAGACACAGCTGCTCTAAAGACCATCACCGTCTGCATGTGAAACCTGATGAGAAAAGCTATTATCCTCCCATTTAAGAATACAAGGAGAGTGTCACATTTTTTTTCACTGTGCTCTTTCTATCCTTCTCACCCTTGCCCCACGGCACAAAACCCTTGGTTGCCATGGCACTGGCTACATTGTGTGGATACAATAGTGCTATCATGTCACCAGCAAAGGATTTGAGAGAGAGGAGCTTTTCAGGGGGAAAGCTGTTGGTATGCATCTTAAGCCTTAGAGGTTGTAGGCACATCGGAGGTCATGGGAATCCAAAAGTGATAAGCGTTTGTAGCCAAACAGGCATGATATGTCCAAAATGTTTGGCCCATTGTAATTTTTCATTAATAATCTTCATTATGGACAGTTAACATTTGTATCCATAACTAAATGTTATTTTTATATATATATATATATATATATATTACTGCTTAATTTACCACAAATGTTGTGGTATGGGTGTAACAGAATGGGTGCATTTGTAATTATTTATAGACTCAACTTATGTCAGTTGAAGCCAGAGACATTAATATTGTGCATGACCCTTAACTAGCATTGGATTATTTCATTTGCATTATCAAATAGCTCTTCACCTGCACTGCTAATTAAAAGTTAATACCCTCAAGGAAAGTAATTAAACACATTGTCTAGTGTTAAATAGAACACTATTCTTCAGTCCTGTAGCTGGGCGCGTCTATGTCTAAATACAGAAACCGTCTGTTAATCATTGAAATTACACATTTGCATTGTATTGCATTTTGTATTACATTGAACAAAAACTAGAGAGAGAAAACATCCTGTGCTACAAAAAACCTATACGTGCCCTGATTTTACCTTTTTTTGAGGTTATTTTGCATGTCTTTGTAGAATGACCCACGGGGTAAAAAGGATGGCTTAGCAGCATTTGAGGACCCGGATATTGAAAAATGTATTATTCATTGGGTAGCCGGTCCCCTAGTTCAGGCAAATGGCATTAACATTTGAAAGATCAGGAACATGTTCTAATAACGTGATGAAGGGAATCCCTGGTGCGAGTGTATATAAGTCCCCTTGGCTAGGATTTAATTGCTCCTGTCCAATATCTCAATACATTTATTTATGCCATTGGTAAACAGGTGGTGTATTGGGAAGATGACACCAAGCCTGACACAGTCGGCAAAGTGAGAATCTCTGGGAACTATTCAGCGGTCAATGTGACTGGACTGAAAGCTAATACACAGTATTACCTGGCTGTGTGTGCCTTTAACACTGCGGGGACAGGGCCACAGTCTACACCCATCAACGCCACCACCAAAAAACCACGTGAGTCTCATTCTCGTCAGGGGTTTGGGGGGGTTTACATACAGTTTATTTCGAAATGCAGAGGGAACGGAAACAAATAAAATAAAGGCACGTTAGATGAAAGTATTTATTTTCCTCTGTATTTCCTCATCACTTCTCCCTCTCAGCACCAAGCCAGCCTCCTCTGAACGTAGAGTGGACCCTGATTGGCTCTCTGCTCACTCTGCACTGGGATCCTGTCGCAGCTATGGAGACAGAGGCAGAGGTCATTGGCTATCTCGTAAGTCTTATGTCACTATAGCTTGGTTTCAATCCAGATGAGGTCACCAAAGAAATTAATAAACAAAAATTGTGCTTTGTTCATAGAACCAGGATTAGATGAACTTCCAGTAGCCTGCACATTATTATAATTTTATTATTTCTGCTTACAGATGTGGCTCTTTGTTACCTAAATTTAATCAGGGAAAACTGATTGAGAATACATTTTTGGAGGAAGCATGCAAACCAAAACACACAGAAGCATTTCAACAAGCAATCACACAACTTTATATCAAAAGCAGACGTATTTCATTTCCACTTCTTCTGGGTACTAATAATTGTATTTAGAACCTTCCTTTCGAATATCTACTACTGTCCAGTCTTTCGTTCCCTTGCTGTACTTTCTCTTAACATTGGTAATTTAAATGAGATATGCTAGAATTTCTGCAAGAGTGCTTTACAAATCAACAGAAGTGAATGCTGCTCTTTTCATATATTTGCTTTCATACAAAATCCATTGATGACTCCTGAATATAAATCAATGGGTAGAGTGGTATAGCATCCGTTGGTTTAGGAGTACGAGTGATTGATTAGACACTCAAAAACATGTGTCTTTGTTGTATTTCAGAACCCCTAAGAACAGAGTGGACAGGACCAGGCTGTAAATTAGTATGGGGTAGAATGGGGTAGAAAGAATATCATTGATGATAATGTTCATTTAAACACAGAAGATCATAAAAAAAAACACCTAATATCTGAATACCAGTCCTTCCGACTGATGTATTACTACGAAAAAGTTTTAATTGAGCTCCGATTGATAAATTAAACCTGAGTTGTATAGTAGATAACTTTTTTCCTCGGTGGGGTTTCAAACATTTACGTATAATTTTCAAAAAAATCTGGTAATAGGCCAAAATGTTTTTGGAACCCTCATTTTCCAAATGTACTCAAATGCAAAATAGTAGGATGAGTAAACAAGTTATTTTATTTAACTTGTTCACTCACACTGCTAATTTTGGTGAATATTTCATATGAAGGTTGTGTTTATTTACTTTTATTCACTGTGTTTGGCCCGACAGACTGAGTTGAATGTTTGGCATTACCTGTTTCTAGGTACTGTTAAGAAGACACCGGTATAATGACATCAACAATATCGTCACAAACAAAACCACTATGGAACTGACCCTGTCTCCCGATGACAACTACTTGATCCAGATCAAGGCCCTGAGTGAGGGCGGTGAAGGTGTTGGCAGCGAACCCATTCACATCCAGAAATTAAGTATGTTTGCCGTTCCTTTTCTGCTCTTCCCTGTGTCCACTGATAAAGCTTTCGTGACGATTCAATCAGCCAAGTAGAAAAAATCTTGTGGCCTCGTTTCGCCCCTCTCCAACCACGTGTAATAGACTTCTTTCGGGTGAAAGAAATGCAACCTTTTTAGAAATTCATGTGCGTTGCAATCCATCTCTGCCATCGGGTTATAATTCCTTATTGACTGTATGTACAGCTCTGCAGCATAGAAAATAGTACAATCCCTAGGCTGTGCAAAATTGAAACGCGGTTCAGTTTTCTCTAAAGAGATCTGCTCTCGGATGTGATATAAACCTTATCATCTTGGTATACTTTAATGGCCTATCCTGTTGAAAGCCATTAATAACGGAGATAGGGAGAGCACTATGTAACTCACGGTTACCCTTTGATTTACGATGACTTGTCAGAAAATTACAGATAACAGATAGAGACAAAAAAAATGCCCTGCTTTTTTGCACATTTTGAAAAGTGGTATTTAGAATTCCTGAAGAGCTTCTCCGACTGCTGTTTTTTGGTTTCAGGCATGGGTGCACGGGGTTCGGGAGCGTCTCGCTTCAGTCCGCTGTCGCTGACTCATTTCCCTGCGGTCCTCATCGGCGCTCTGGTCGTCCTCAGCCCCTCCTGGTGATGTCTGGTCACTGCCCTCCTACCGGCCCTTCTCCTCCTCCTCCAGCAGCCTGCTCCTACATTCGCCCTCAGTCGGAAGCAGGGGCGGGTGCCACCCTCTACGGCAGTGCTCGACAGAACAGGAATTCTGAAGGGGGCCGCGTGTTGAGGATTTACGTGACGGTCTGATAGAAAACGTGAATTTGTGTGCATGATATTTTACAGTATTTCTTCTCATGTCATAAGTGCTGTCATGCAGTGAAAACCTTCGGAAGTGTTTTTTTGACCAACGGAATACACTCCATTTAGGAGTAGCGGGGGCTACGTCGTTGACAAGGATCCTTGAAGAATACTAACGCCTTAAAATCATTTGCATACCAAAGTAGTTGACAAAAAATATTTTGTTGTCTTTAGTTTAATTGATTTCTTGAGTTTACGGTTTTAGAAATGGTTTTACCAAATGGAGGTATGTTCACAATTGTAAGATCAGCTGCTTAATGGAGAAATTGGCTTTGGTTTAATTGGAATGGATGTCCTCTGACAACGCTAACTGTAAATGGCATATTAGAATATTATTCTAAAACATTCAAGAAGCAGAAACATTTTAAAGTTATGTAACTGACAACATTCCCAGACTTATTGTAACATCAGATGAAAACAATTTGACGTAATTAACCGTTTGGATCGTAAAATTCAAGCAATTTTTTGACTGCAGTTAGACCCTTGCCTTGCATGCTTTGTGTTTGAGCTGTGTTTATTCATAAGGACCAAGACTGGATTCCAGATTGGTCACCTGTGCCTCTAACCCACTCCTCTCAGAATAGTGAAATAGTATTAGGCCTATTACAGAGCTATCGGCTCTTGAGCTTTAGACCACCTCTCTACAACAAGCTGATGGTACTTGGCAATTTGTTCTTCTGTATTTCATGCTCCTCTAAATAATTGATTCACATCACACTGCGCCCAGTGAAACGCTAAGATCCCTGAGAAATCATGTGGCGTTACTGTGTCAAGCAAATTGGACTAGAAATGTTCTTACTCAAACTACCTCCAAATTCAAATATGTATACGCTAAACACGTCTGTCATTTATGACCTTACTGATTATCTAGAACTCCGATCGACAGTCTGCGAAATCTATAAGAAGCATTCATGAGTACATAGTATATCAGTGCCTTCACTGCACATGCATACAGCAGCTTTCATGTTTCAAAGTGTGGGACAAATCTATTTTTTCTGTATCTGTTGTTGGGAATATGTTAGCAAGGCTGAGAATGGTGACTGACTGGCAAAATATAAATCCCGTTAATAGAAAAGGATTGATGACAAAAGTTCTACAGGTACATTCTTAGACCATATAAAAAAAACGAGTGGAACACAGGAAGAGGAATTGATACAGACTGTAGTGTGGACGTTTGAACGACGTTTGGTCATGAGAGACCCGGGGCATATTCGGCGTTTGATTGAATCTGCAGCATAGTTTGGCAGATTTTAAAGCATGTAAATACAAACGATGCTCGTTTAAAGGAGCTTGACCAGGAATTAAGGGAAAGTTGGGCAGCTTTCTTATTGTCCTTCTCCGCACACTATGAAGTCAATCCTAAGCTGCTAGACTAGGGAACTGCAAGAAGACTTCCATCAGAAACTGCTTCCAGGTCATGTAACTGTCTGATGGGTCATCTATCGTGAGCCATCGTTCTGGGGGGGTACTGCTGTAAGTTTAGAAACTGGAGTAGACAGTCGATTACCACTATAAAGAACTGTGCCTTTACTGAACCCGGGTCTCATTAGGGCTGGCTGAGCTACAATTAGGCTGTTGTGAGACGGTTTCCGATGCCTGCGTTTACATTTCCCAAAGTCGAACGAAAGCACAAGGAAATGATCCAAGGTGGCCGTGTCCCTGCTCAGCCTCCAGAACAAGCGTGAAGGCCCAAGAGGACCGTAAAGCCAGAATATCGGACGCAATCAGCCTGTCCTATCTGCTCGTACAGTGGTTTCATAAAGGCCTGTGCTCGTTGATTAGACCGCTGCAGCCCAGTCAATGGGATATTGATTTTCCTGCCCCATTATTGCAGCTGTCACAATTCAGCCGCCTGATTGACTGATGCCAGGGCTTCCTGTTGCGCATGTTTTTTCGTTGAGTACAGTCTGAGATGTCGGAGATGTCCTCTCTCCCTTTGTCCGTCTGTTGGTTGTTTTATTAGTAATCCAGGGGAGACTAGTCAAAATCATGAGAACACAATGTAAAATAGAGTTTGTGGCGTTTTTTATGTGTGAAAACTACTTTGTACCCAACTTGTGTTTTTCGTACCCCCCCCATCAGTTTCAAGTAAATTGAACAGTTTCAGAAAGCTCAACATTTATACATTCCATTACTGACGTATAAACTGAATAGCCTTTTATTCCTTGTAAAAGGTCATGATTTGGCTGAGAGGGATTTTCTCATGTTCCTTTGTTGTAACGTCTTTTTGAATCTTAAGCTCGTTTTTAGAAGAACTCCTCTCATCCAACGCCGAAGAAATACATTGATGCAGCAGTGATTGCCTTTTCTTTTTGTCTATCTGATGAACAATGGCTTTTTAGATGTCAAAATGTCTGGGGACTTAGCCTGTGTAATAATACTACTGTAAAAAAGAAAAGTACAGTGCAATGTCAAAAACTGTTGAGGATAAAACATTGTAACAGTTTATAATCCAAATAGTGTAACTCGTAGACCTTATCCTTTGTTCCATACTCACTATTGGGTAATTATTTCTGTGCACTTCTAGGTTTAATACCAGTACACATCACTCAGTCATAGAGTATGTGGATTTACACATTAGTCCATCATCAAACTCAGTCCGATGAGCCGGTTATTTATACATCTATAGTTCAAGTACTTGTTCCTTGTGACATACACCCTGCTGGCTGTAAAATAGAGGGAAAATGAAAATGCTGTACCTTTCTTGGACTCACATGTTGTGATTATCCCTAAATGCAATCCGAGAAAACAACGGTAGCTATCAGATCCACTGAGTTTGATTATAGACTTGTTACGATAAACACTGATTTTGTTACTCAAAGATAGCGCTTTCTCCTGACAGATGTGCTTGGTCTAATGTAAATAGCTTGCGTATATTTTTAAAGCCGGCCTACAAAGACAGCCTACTGATATTTTATATGACTTGTGACCCTTGATTTTAATACTGATGTATTAATCCATGATCTCCATGAGATATCTGACCTGTAGAACTGTGTTTTCATATTGAAAAGTAACTGTTTTGTCTGGTATACTAAAAATGTGCATGTGAATTATTGTTTTGTGGGTTTGTGTTGATTTTTCTAAAACTGTAACTTAATAAAACATTTACTGCAGCAAGTTGTTTGCTTTCAATATCCCCTAATTTTCTGAGACACTGTATTAAACTTTCTCAACAGACAGTTAGTTTTCCAGCACTATTTGACCTTTTAATATTTGTCATAGTATGAATAACATTGCACTTAGTATGAAAAAACACCATGCATGCTTGGATTTCTCCTTTGGCACCCATTTGATCATCTCCAGCAATCTGACCCAATCCGAGAGTGCCATTAACACAGCCATTTTAAATCAATTTGAAGACTTGGCCTAATTTCAGACAGGGGCGATAGAATTACCGATATGTACTGTAAGTGCTGTATTATCCAGCGTTTTTTTGAACATGGATGGGTAACACATAGCAATGCTTAATTTGGTCGAAGGCGGTTCCCTCATGTAATCTAATTCAGGGATTGCAAAATTCAATAAGTCTTAGGGTAGCTGTGGTCCAGGGATTCACATGTCAACGATAAGCAAGGCTCTTTAGTCAGTGGGATCCAAACAGGATTACTTTTTGTACCATAGCAGTTTGTAGAACAAAGTAGTGCTTCTGCATGTAATCACTTTCCAGCATCAGAAAAGGACTACAGTATTCAAGAGCTTTCACTGTGGCCCTCATAACTAGCTCAGCACACACACGCCCATTTCAAATACTTTAATCGCATTACAGTCAAAAAGATTCAAACAATACAAAGGTTATGGATATCTAAACCCTCACGGTATAAGAAGCAACTTGTCTACATCGCCCTGCAGCCCGTGACCTCTGACACTGTGCAAAACTTCGCCAGTTGGTTTTATACAGGCCTGCCGTCTGAAGGTCAAGCAGTGTGATCCTGTGAGCGCGGCCGTATATATCACAAACCACCGCAACCACCGATACCCGCCGATTTGGTGTCAGACACGACACGGGGGGCTGGCATTTTAAGACCGTGTCAGCAAATGTTTGTCCTATGTAGCTGTAAAAGGGTTCAGCCCGATTCGAGGACGCACAGCTCTCTGATCCTGCACAACAACATTGAGGGTAAGATACAAAGTGGGTCATGAGAGTGTATTTAGTATTTAGTTGGCATACCTGTAACCTTGCCTGAGTAGGAAAGGAGAGAATGCCCTCGCCAGAAGCAGTATTCTGATACATGAGACAGCATGGTCGGCGCAGTCCAGGGCAGCACATATGATGCCAGTACCATACCACCGCAGTCTCAACTCATGACGCTCAACCCCTTCGTCACTATGAGTTACTAATATAATCCCAGTCAGGCAATCCATCACACACGACGCTCAATCATTGGTCGTAGATTATGCCATTGGTGCTCACGTGGCGTATGCACATACAGTTGGAATGTGTGTCATTACATTTAATCTCTTCATGCAGTTACAGATTGTATAGCTGTTCCCTATAAAAATCATGACAAAAATCATAGCAAACACTCAACAGGTGAACTCTGCGCAATCATTTAATGCTGTTGAATTGTTTTCCCTCTGACATTTGGAGGACTTTGGGAGCTTCCGGATGATTTTGAACTGGGCTCGAGACCAGGCCATTAATATTGGCAGTCTGCACTTCCTGTGAATACTGCGTAATTAGAGGTTGAACAGCGCTGAGCATTTTCCTAATTAAGTAAAAATGCCAAGCTCGTCAGACAGTGGCCAACACATTGTCTGAATGCCAACAACTGCTTCTATTTGTAAACACTGTGTCAGTCAAGTGGGCCTTTTCTTATTCAGTATTTTTGCATAAGCAATTTATTTAGAAAGCTTTTGTTCTAATTTAATGTTGTGCGATTTGGTTAATTAAAAGCACAACTTTTGGAAAGGAATAACAACAAATTTAGCTTTAATTTAGACTCAACATTGCAATGTTTATGCCTTGCTAAAACTGTGGGAGTAGGGGTTAAAGTTGGTTTTGTAGTCAGACATTCAAACAACACTGCACAGGCATTTACCATTAACAATTTTTATGATAGTATAAAAAGTAGGTCAGTCCTTTTTAGAATAATTTGTAAAACATTAACTGCAGATATTTTCTGGTCAGTTATGCTAGTAGTGCAGTAAAAATTTTATGTCTGGTCCCTTTAATGGTTCTACTTTTTTAGAGAGCAACAAACCTTACCAGATGCACCCTGGAGAGAAAACTGAATTAGGGCCTGATTGAGGTAGAAAAGGGGCAATCATATTTGCAGTAACCTGTCATCAATGCCTTGTTTGCATGCAATGGACGAACAGTGGTTATAAAAAGTCACCACCAGATTCAAATGTTTCCCCTTTTGTTGCCTTGCAGCAAAAACACATAAAATCCACAAAACGATTATAACAGTAAAATACCCTATTTGGATTATAAAAACACATCTTGGAATGGCAATTGCAAAGTTGCTGGGATACAACCAACCACCTTCCAGATCAATAAATCAACCAAATGTATTTATGAATCCCTTTTTCGATCAGCGGATGTCAAATATTGCTTTTACAAACACCCAACCTGAAACCCCAAGGAGAAAGCAAACTTAGGAAGATACCTGACCTGAAACCCCAAGGAGAAAGCAAACTTAGGAAGATACCTGGAGAGAAACCAGGCTCAGAAGGGTGTCCAGTCCTATTCTGGCTGTGCCGGGAGAACATTTTAATTATAGGTTGTAGTAATAAATAAACGCATGTGGGCTGTGTCCAGAGTAGAGCTTAATTTCTTTGACAAATACTTTTTATGCAGTTTGTTCTTTGCATGGTAGAGTTTTAACTTGCATTTGTGGATGCAGTGACGGTTTTCGGAAGTGTTCCTGAGCCCATGCAGTGATTTCCACTACAGAATCATGTCGGTGTTTAATGCAAGGCTGCCTGAGGGCCCGAAGATCACGGCCATCCATTATTGGTTTTCAGCCTTGCCCCTTGCATACAGAGATGATGAGATGATTTTAATGATATTATGCACCATTGACAATGAGATCCCCTAAGTTTATTTTCTAATTTAAGTTGAGAAAATGTGTTCTTAAATAGTTGGACTATTTGCAGTGTTTTTTTGCAGGTGATCCCCTCCCTGTACTTTTCTTCTGACAGACTCATCCTCTCTGGAATTATCTCTTAATACCCAATCATGTTACTGACTGTTGCCAATTGACCTAATACATTGTGTCATATTCCACCAGGTTTAGGTTTTAGTATTACACAACATTTTTACTCTTTGTTGCCTCTGTCCCAACTTTTTTTGTGTTGCTGGCATCAAATTCAATGTGTGTATATCTTTTTCAAGAAACAATCAAATGTCTCAGTTTCAACATTTGATATGATGTATTTGTACTATTTTTCTATTAAATATGGGGTTAAAATGATCATTGCATATTGTTTTTATTTACATATTACACAGCGTCCCAATTGTTTTTGGAGACAGGGTTGTGCGTAACCCATTACAAAATGTATTGGCTTAACCTAGAACAGTCAGGTTGTAATAACAGTCTGCTCAAACAACAGGTTGTGTTCTCAAGCAACTCACTGACTGACAACTAAACTAATTATCATTAATATTATGCCTTATTAAAGGGGCAATATGCCCCTTTACGATGTCATAGCATTTCCATAAAACACAGTATCCTCACTCATAATTTCCTTTTCAATTTTCTTAGAAAGGAAAGAAAAAGGTGCAATCGTCTCAAAATTTTTTCAAGAGCTGTACTGTATATAGTAGAGGCTACATACACACATACAGGTTCGATCAACAATTCTCTTAATAACCTCATTGTAAATATTCACCATATGTTCTTAATTTAGGTGTGTAGAATGTGAAGAAGCTGCCCCAGGTTATAACAGAGGAGACACCTGTGCCATTGGATATTTGATTTGCAGAAAGGACAATGGCTGATAGAGCTGGTTGAATGTCTTACAGTAGCTTGAAAATTACATAAGATGTTTGTCTCATCTTTTTTTGGACATTTGAGGTTACTGTCAATAAATGCTTTTAAGAATTGTTTTTATGTGAAACAACATTTTATGTTGTAGATGTCTGTTTCATCAGTTAATGCAACTGGATGCAATGCATATCATCTTTGTTGTCGCACATCAAACAACTATAAGTTGGGATGGCTAAACAAGTGAAACCATGGTGATTGAAGATGTATGGTTTGAGGGTTTATAAATGATCCTAGTCTATGCACTTTTAAGCTTAACTATTGGGGATTGTCTAAACGTGAGTCAAAGTATATTTTCTTTATTCTGTTGCCTGAGCAATAAAAAAAAAAAAATCTGTAGCCTGAACAGTTGAATATGTACTGTGTGTTAAGTTATGCATGAAAAAAATAGGAATAATTGTATGGTTATGAATAACAAAATGTTTGGAAATGTAAATTGAGATGTAATCAACATAAAAAATGTATGTTGGTTAAAGAGTGCTGGGTGTGCAGCTGGATACTCTTGGGGGAAGTAATGTTACAGCCCTCCCAACGTAGCCGCCGCACCCCCAAACGAAATGCTGTCCGCCATCGGTGTGTGGGCGGTCTTTTATTTTCAATTAGAACTAAGCTAACATATGTGATCATTTCAAGATGCCCATTCAATGGATCATTTAGCAATATGACTTCGAGTTTTAGAATGATAAGATTTGAAATTCTATTAATGGAATTAACTCTTACAATGGTCATTAAGACAACAAAACTAAAATGTACATAACATGGCAAAGAAAATGTGTGTTACGAAACATTTTCCTCAGAACAAACACTACACAAAATGTTTCCATCCAGAGTTTTTATGACTAGTATTGGAAGATTTGCAAGAATCGGAAGGACATTTTTTAAACACTAAAACCCACAAAGATGTTTATAATAGAATGTAATGAATTCAGGCTTTCTTGCAGATGAGACACTCGACTTGAAATACACAGTGGAATAAAAGGTCATCTAAACTGTTGTACACCTCAAAAGAGATTTTGTTAATTGAAATGCTTTTTGCAAATGTTTCTTCTCTCTTGAAATATAATATTTATTTTATCTAAATACACCTGATTTTTTTTATTTTGTATTTCCTGTGACAGGTAAATTTATAACATTTTAGACTAATTCTGGTGACATGATTATTGATGTGTGGCTGTTGTGTTCTCTAATCCATTTTCATTCACTCATGTAGCCTACGCTAGGCTAGACAACCCGCACTGCATTTCCAAGTTGTTGGCTAAACCACAGATGTCAAGACCAAAGTGGGCACATTTGCTTTTTAATGTACATTTTAGATGGTAGAGCTGAAAATGCAATGGAAACACATCAATCTTTTGACTTTTATTGGGTACATGAAAACCTCTATGAAAAATACATTTTATGTGCACTACTTCATCACAATCTCTATAACTAGATTTAGTCTCACATTTTGTGGGATAAAAATGCTATTCTCGTCTATGGAAGACACTGTTATAGAATAAATGTCTATATTCTTTAATGCCAATCATTAATAACAAATAACTATGTTAATATATGGCAGTAACAAGGAGATATCCTTTCAACACAAATCACTGCCTGATAGGTTAAACTTACAGTAGTAATCATTGCTGTAATACCAGAACTGTTTGTTAATACTTTACAATATATTATGCCAATGCAATTGTTTTATGCAACTATTCAATAATCCACAAAAACCTGCGTATGTATTTTGTGCCTGTGGTTAAAAAAACACCTTCAGTTATAATATGGTATTATGCAATGATTATAAGAAACCAGCCTCAAAAAATCTCTGGGAATCTTAAACCTGTGTCTAGAGAGTATAACCACCAGTGTGTAGTGAGTATAACCACCTGTGTGTAGTGAGTGTAACCACCTGTGTGTAGTAAGTTTAACCACCTGTGTGTAGTGAGTATTACCACCTGTGTGTAGTGAGTATAACCACCTGTCTGTAGTGAGTATAACCACCTGTGTGTAGTGAGTATAACCACCTGTGTGTAGTGAGTGTAACCACCTGTGTGTAGTGAGTGTAACCACCTGTGTGTAGTGAGTATAACCACCTGTGTGTAGTGAGTATATCCACCTGTGTGTAGTGAGTATAACCACCTGTGTGTAGTGAGT
>JACXGJ010015423.1:0-13528 GCA_016801105.1 Esox niger | reverse complement strand
AAGAAGCAACAGGACGGATGCAGAACCTTTGTCTGAGGCCATTAGGAGGTCATTTGTTACCTTCACTAGTGCTGTCTCAGTACTATGATGGGGTCTGAAACCGGACTGGAGCATTTCATAAGTGTTATTTGTCTTCAGGAAGGCGTTCAGTTGTTGGGAGACACATTTTTCTAAGATTTTTGAGAGGAATGGGAGGTTTGATATTGGCCTATAGTTGTTTAAAGTGTCAGGATCCAAATTAGATTTTTTTAAAAGAGGCTTAATTTCAGCTATCTTTAGTGAATTTGGTACACATCCAGTGGAAAGGGAACAGTTTATTATGTTCAAAATTGGCTGACCTAGCACCGAAAATAGCTCCTTGAGTAATTTAGTTGGAATTGGGTCTAGCTGACAATCTGTTGGTTTGGAACTCATAACAAATTTAGTCAATATTTTGAGCGATACGGGATCAAAAAGTTGTAATGTCCCCATGGACACTTGATTAGGAAGGTTTAGGACATTCTCAGGACAACTGAGCTAAATCAGCAAATCAGCAAACCCAACACGACACTGCCTAAATCTGTCATCAGCCTCTGTCTGCCAAATAACATAAGCTTTCCAATCAATTTTCTGTTTACCCTTCAGTTGTGTCCTTACTTTCCCCTGCTCATATTCCTCCAACTTCACCCTCAATTCATGCAACCGCCAGTGACTAAAACTGCCATTTGACAGAAACCCCAAAAATTCCCAAAGACACAATTGTTCACATGTCCATACGCCATAATCATTAGACATCATTTTTGACGGTCCATCATAAACACGAGATACCGGCAAGAAGATTTACTGCCACACTTACCCCTAATTAAACCCAGCAAACCTAAGTGTGGCGAAAACGCCGGACCCAGAGCAAACCCAAATGGGGCTACCAAGCCGCCACCGTCACCCTGGTACCTCGATTAACTTGCTCAGCATGCGTTAATAAGCTCGTCAGCCCTTTCGCGAGGTATTCAAGGCCGACCGTAGCCTTGTATGCAGATTCAAATGTGCCCTAACACATATTCCCAGAACCATATTTCACGGCATTGCGCCCGGGTACCGGGCGAGTTCAAAATTTCAGCCCGGGTACCTGTACTGAGAAATCCTGAATATAATTTCAGCCAGGCGCCTTTGCTCTCACCCATCTAGTAGCTAACCTATGATCGGGGGAGGATTCAAGCTCCAGAGACCCAGTCTCTGGCCATGCACGGTTGAGCCGCTAGCATATGATTTTAAGATATCAGGTTAAGTAACCAAAGGACAAACTCCCAAATTGTGATGAAAATTTCATCGATAGACACTCTTAAAGGAGAAAGAACAGAGACAAAATTATCTTGGCACAATTAGCCGTTTATTTGCAAATAGAGAGACGCTTCAAACGCTTACAGAATAATCATTCGAGGAGCTTCTAAAGGATAAATAAACAGTCAGTATTTATAAATTTAAAAGCGGTGTGGTAAGATGCTCCACATCAATCATAGGTTGCACAGGTTTTACCCAAAGGGAGGGTTGCCCCCCATCTTATCCTACCAGCCATGTTTCCTGTTGTGTTTACCAAAAGGGCCAATCCCCCAACAACTACATTCCTAAGGAACAATGGATAGATACCCCTATTGGTTTAATCAGTTGAATAGATGGTCAGAGTACCCGGTGATCCTCTGTATTATATAGACATTTGTCTCACAACCAGAGACCAGAGTTATATACTTGGTAATAGATAAGCAAACATGTCTCCAATGTACATTAGTGTTGTGGCAATTTCTTAACTAATCAGCCTAGGTAATGATACAGCCTAATAGTTATTTAACACTAATTAAGCTAATTACGCTAATAAGCATCTTTAAAATCAATAAACCCATGCTTTTATCATAAGGACTGAATAGGATTACAACAAAATAGGATTCGTGTCTGTAGCACGAACAGTTCAAGAGTCATTCTCAGTTATATCCTAACAATGTGAATTATCAATTATATAGTCAATTGTTTATAAACATGCAATATAATTCTTATTGAGGATAGCTTCAACTCTTCTAAGTTGTTATTAAATGTTGATTGGCCCTAAAGCATAACATTATTAATTTAAACCTCAGTATTACTTTGGCTCTCATTGAAACCCATGTTTCAGCAGCATTTAGCAGGTTGCAGCATTAAAGCTATAATGAAAATATTTTTGGAAAGCATTTGAGAAAATTTGCAGGGACTGCCCAATCTGTAAGGTGCACCACATACAGAAAACTGGCCCTGTGAAAGAAGGTAAAGCACCTTCACCACGTGGTGTTTTTGTACACTTACAAATTAATTTCATTGACATGACAAATACACTTGAATTGCAGTAAGTTCCCAGGCAAGAAGGCAGCATCTAGCCCTGGGTATCCAAGGGATCCCAACAGGGGCACATTGCATAGCAGGAATGAATTTAGCTACTCACAAAGGTTGGCTCCCACAGGGGTTCTCCCCTAAAACAGGTCTTTGTCAGAACACCCATATACTCATATACATTTGAAGAAGAAATTAAGAGACCACTGCAACTTACTTTCGCTTCCAGAAAAGTAAAAAACGAAGGTTTTGAGTGAAGAACTGAAGGGTTAAAATGATGAGACCACAGCAAAATGAGAACACTTCTGTTCCTCACTCAAAACGTTCCTTTTCAACTTTTTTGGAAAGGAAAGAAAAAGGTGCAGTGGTCTCTTAATTTTTTCCAGAGCTATATATTCTTCAGACCAATTGTTGGCGAAAATGGAGGGTCTCCTATACATTACAAATACATGACAGGCTAAATATCTATGATGGTAATTACGTTGATAGGAACTCTTTTCGGTGTAAGTACAGAGACAAAATTCTCTTTGCGTAATTAGCAGTTCATTTGCAAATAGAGAGACGCGTCAAAAGCTTACAGAATAAATCTGTGAGCAATCTCTGAGGAAACAGAACAGTCAGAGTACTTATTACAGTTAAAAAAGGGTGTGTGGTAAGGCTGCTCTTTCATTCTCTATGGACAACTGTTCCATATCCTTCCTGACATAAATGTTCATCCAAGTAGGGGCAGGGAGAACATTGTAAAAGAGTCGACCACATTCCTGAAAAACAGAGGACCAATATCCTTAATGGTTTAGGCAGATTAACAGAAGTTCACAGTGATGCGCTGATATTATTCAGACATGTCACAAAGACCAGAGTTACATACAGTCCCCTCCAAAGGTTTTGGAACGGCACGGCAAATTCCTTTGTTTTTGTTGTTCACTGAAGACATTTGGGTTTAAGATCAAAAGATGAGTATTAGACAAGAGTTCAGAATTTCAGCTTTCATTTCCTGGTTTTCACATCAAGATGTGTTAAACAATTTAGGACATATCACCGTTTGTATTAGACCACAGCACATTTAGGTGAGAAAAATTATGGAAAGATATTTCTTAAAGTAAATAACATTTAATATTTGGTGACATAATCCTTGCTTGCAATAACTGCCTCAAGCCTGCGACCCATCGACATCACCAAACGGTTGCATTATTCATTTGTGATGCTATTCCAGGCTTTTAGTTCTTGTTTATTTCGGGGTGTTTCTTCCTTCGGTTAAGAAGGTGAAATGCATGCTCTATTGGGTTTAGATCAGATGTTTGACTTGGCCAGTATAAAACCTTCCACAACTCCTTTGTTTTTTTTATTTTGGCAGTGTGCTTTAGGTCATTGTCCTGTTGCATGATAAACTTCCTCCTGATAAGTTTCAATGCATTTCTCCGTAAATTGGCAGACAAAATGTTTCTGTACACTTCTGAATTCATTCTGCTGCTACCGTCATCAGTTACATCATCAAGAAATATTAATGAGCCTGTTCCATAAGCAGCCATGCACGCTCAAGCCATGACAATGCTTCACAGATGAGCTTGTTTGCTTCTGATCATAAGCAGTTCCTTTCTTTCTCCACACTTTGGCCTTTCCATCACTTTGGAAGAGATTAATATTGGTCTCATCAGTCCATAAGATTGTGTTCTCTGCACTTTTTTGCAAATTTCCATCTTACTGCTGATGAGTGGTTTGCAACTTGTGGTGTGGCCTCTATATTTCTGCTCTCTGAGTCTTCTTCAAACAGTGGATTGTGATACCTTCACCCCTGCACTCTGGAGGTCTTTGGGGTTTTCTGTGGTTTTCTCACGATATTTCTGTCATCAACTACTGTTGTTTACCTTGGTCTAAGATGGGATTAAAGTTGTTTAAGGAATACCAGGGCTGTAACCTCATGAACAAGACTAATGCTGCAATAAACAAATTAATTACTCTCTCCCTTGACAACCGGGTACGCGATTCATTATTTAAACCACTATACGAAATGGCTGATTTCGAACAGTAGCGGTTCCCTGTGGAACTCATGTCATAGCCACCCTATCAGATTCATGATTACCAATGGTGACAATGTAAATCCGGCCATCTAGATAAGATCTGAACCAACCAAGGACTGTCTCGGAGAGTCCTACCCTATTCTCCAGCTATAAGTGTTCTATTTTCTATAGTATCAACTGCTGCACTGAGATCTAATAGAACCAGAACTGTTATTTTATCTGAATCAATATTCAGCCATATATCGAAAGCCTGACTATGAATATGTCTAAGAGACCGCTTGAGGTCACAAAATTGCTGAGTTGATTAAGGACAACCTTCTCAATGATCTGGACTATAAAAGAGGGATTTGATACAGGTCTATACCTATTCATTAAAGATGCATGCAGTGTTCTCTTTTTTAAATGGCAGCTGTTTTTAGAGACGTTGGGAAAATGCCTGATTCCAGAGAGCTATTAACTATTTGCTGTTGTGAAAATTGTTTTAGGGTTAAAAAAAAGTAAAGTCCAATGGCAGTGTTTCGTGCTGGTTCTCTATGGCGTTTTCTGTTTGCTCATATTTTCTTTACCTTTACTGGTGCAACACGATCCATAACATAAAATATTTTGGCATAACAGTTTTCCAGGTGTACATCCACTGACTCAGCACTTACTATTGGAGAGATAGCTATGGCTTCCATAAACTGAGCATTGGCACTCTCATTAATGTACCTTTTCTTAACATAAACAGAGTTTACTGGAACATTAGGGGAGATAAGTGATTAAAAAAAGACACAGACAGGGTCTATAACCACTTTAACCAAGTCTTTAACCAAGACAGAGGAAATACCGAGATCTTTAGAGACAACCAGATCTAGAATGTGGCCTCGAGTGTGTGTACGCTCTTTCACATTATGAGTGAGATCAAAAATGTCAAGTAGTGCAAAATGTTATTTGGCATTTTTGTCCGTATTATCATCTATGTGAATGTTGAAAATCCCTGTAATAAAAAAACAAGTAAATCAACTGATATAACAGAGAGTAGTTCTGCAAAATCATCAATAAAATGTGATCAATAATATCATCAATAAAATCATCAAGCAGCTGGCATCCCATGATTTTTGGATGAACCCTATCAGGTCTAAAGTGGTCTTTAAAGTTCCAAATAATATTGACATTTTCAATCAATCTTATCCTGTGTTTGAGGCATGTCGAAGTCAGACACGTTTTCAGCCCAAGGAGTCTGCTTAAAGATTCAATTCCTTCCTCCAAGGTTGGAATGGGGCCAGAGATGAAAAGCTGCTGACATTTTGACAGTAGCATATACAAATCTTTTTTCAGCATCTCAGAGCCAGTTTTCCTTTGTAGAATGTAATAAGACCCAGTGCATAATATAATATAATAATCTGCATGATGCTTGGATGTGTAGAGAGAATAACTGGTAACATTTCTATTAGCTCTCTGACCGATGTGTCAGCCATATGCTTGGTTATGTCATCCCCAATCAAAGCAGTATCAGGTTTCTCAAATGTAGAGTTAGCAATGTTTCTTCTTTGCCTTGTCCTATCAGTAGTTTTAGGGCTATTTCTTGGATTTTGGTTAGACCTAGTGTTGTGTTTAGCTTCCCTAGGTTCATTCACACACATTTCGTTCCGAGTCAGTGGATTGTACCTGTTTTGCAGAGAGTTCAGGTGGTGTATTGAGCTTTTGTGCTCTCATTTGATTTCTTGCTGGATTTGCCTCTGCGGCGTACAACGTCAGACCAAGTCCCCGCTAGAGTTGACGCTTTCGGTCTAGCCCCGGTGCTGTGCCAGGAAGATATGTCATTGGGGAAGGCTGGTTTGAAAGCATCTGCGGTTAATCCAGTGGCGTTAGCACACGTCCAGACGCGAGTATCAGCCAGGTCTGTGACAGTGTACTCTAGATTTTAAGTTATCCCTTGTATACCGATCTGTCTGGCCGTTAGCGTTTGATAGCTCAACCACTGATGAAGCTGCTACAGTCAATTAATTGTTCACTCACATATTTCAAGCTGTGTTATCATATCATTCAGTTACTCGTTCTGAAATTGCTCTGATCTGTTCACTAGTTTTGACTGCGTTCTGTCAAGTATTGAGAAATCTTCAGAGCTCTCTTGCTCAAGGTTATGTTTTCCCCACTCAAAAGGGAAAAAGGTGTCTTTTAATTTTTGGCAGAGCCGTGTATATATATATATATATATATATATATATATATATATATATATATATATATATATATATATATATATATATATATATATATATATATATATATATATATATATATATATATATATATATATATATATATACAGTGGGGCAAAAAAGTATTTAGTCAGCCACCAATTGTGCAAGTTCTCCCACATAAAAAGATGCGAGAGGCCTGTAATTTTCATCATAGGCACACTTCAACTATGAGAGCCAAAATGAGAAAATAAATTCCAGAAAATCACATTGTAGGATTTTTTATGAATTTATTGGTAAATAATGGTGGAAAATAAGTATTTGGTCAACAACAAAAGTTCATCTCCATATATATACCCTTTGTTGGCAATGACATAGGTCAAACGTTTTCTGCAAGTCTTCACAAGGTTTTCACACACTGTTCCTGGTATTTTGGCCCATTCCTCCATGCAGATCTCCTCTAGATCAATGATGTTTTGGGGCTGTTGCTGGGCAACACGGACTTTCAACCACAATGTGATTCTCTGGATTTTTTTCTTCTCATTTTGTCTCTCATAGTTGAAGTGTACCTATGATGAAAATTACAGGCCTCTCTCATCTTTTTAAGTATATATATATATATATATATATATATATATATATATATATAGAAATACTAATTATATGTATATTCTTTAGCCTTGGTAGCTGTAAGTTCCCATTTCCTCTTCAACTGTAGCTACTGTACATTGGTGCTATGACCATTCTGTCAGGGGACAAGCCAATGCGTTATTTAGTTGTCTTAAAACACCATCTCAGCGTTCTGTATAAGCTCCATCACTTAAAAAAGGTGCTGCCGTTAACCATGAAGGGATCTTCAATCTTTCCCATGGCAGAACACTTTGAAAGTTGTTTTTTGTTCCAGATGCAACCATATTACTAATACATTTCTACTTGGCTCCCTTTTAACACTGAAGAGTGGCCTAAAAGCATAAAGGCACTCCTATGGGGACAAATAAATACCTATTCCATTGCTTGGGTGAATGAAAAAAAGGTTTCTAAAAATATTTGCCTGCTCACACGTTAGTATCAATACTCTTTTCCCGAATCTAATTTCAGAATGTGTAATTTACTGAGAGTGACACATTTATTGGCAAACTAAAAATAGCAAAAAGTGGTTGGGATTTCTTGCCACAAGAACTGTTAATTTCTCACTTTTCTGTCAGTCAAACTGGCAGTGCTGAGAGCTGAAGCAGGAGAATCGATCGAATCTAAATTAACAGGTGACCTGGCAGCTCTGAAAGCTACTGTCATATCAAGTCACGCGAGACAGTGAATGCTTCACTCATCTTGACTGGACCACACAGTTGATAAAACAAGAGTCCTCTAAAAAAGTTAATATAAAACATTTTTCAGATTAAAACATCTAACAATAGGCTAACACATCTGAAAATATTAATATTCTCTTTTAGATAGCATAAAAGATAAAATATTAATCTAGTGACCAGATTGCTTATGATGGGAAATTATGCCAGAAAGGTAATGAAACATGAAGTGTTATCACATACATGCAAGTTTCAGAATTCTGTAAGCACATAAGCCATACCGTTTCATCTAGTAGTTTTTTCTATTTTAGGTGACATATGTTAATATCAGTGTGCAAGCATGAATGTACCGTTTACACAGATTAATATAATTTATATCCACTGAGTGTAATCCAAAACCTATTGTGATTTATCATTAGTATTAGTCATGCTGATCGCACTAACACCTTCGGTTGAAGGTATTGTTGTCAGGAAGGTACATCACTAGCTATGTGCAGCACTTTTGATGTGATAGGACAGACTGTTCTTGACAGTAAGAGGCATTGCAAAACAAAAGATGCATGAGACAATTTTTCTAATCTTCTGTATTATATGACAAAGTACATTGTGAAGTTAACTTTTGTTGTTATGCTAAATTGGACAGAAGTCGTCAAACTAGTATCTTTTGTTTTCTTCCTGTTTTTCCTATCTGTGTAAGAAGAGTTCTTTTAGTGGAAGTTTTTTATAGGTTTTGTTCAATCTAGAATTTTTTTAGATTTTTTTTAAGTCCACTATTCAAACAAAATAACAACAACTCTGATCACTGCCCTAAGGTCTACTAAAAGAGTTCTTGGAAACCCTTTCCCTAGACCCTTAGCATCAATTCTCTTTGAAGTCTCAGTACACATATGTTCATCCAGAATGATGTGATTTTGGTAATTAGCGTTGTAGCAGACCTTTAGCTCATTATCCTAAATCGAGTATCAACATTAGTCTCAGTTGTGGGGCATCCACCACACTTACCCCTGAGTGCTAATTATGCATGCTAGCTCTCCCCAATCTCCAGTGGAACACACCTCCACAACTGTTCTGCAGCAGAGCTATAACTGAACTATTGAATGGCTAGCTAAAACTAAATTACAGAATGTAGGAAAGCAGAATGACGTGTTATTCAAATAAACAGTATTTGTAGTCCTAATGGCAAACCATGAACAAACCTATTTGGATTCTGTATGCTTATGATCTTGCATCTGCACACAAACACACACATTCTTCAGCAGATTGTCTCTGAATTGTTAACAATAGAATCTGAAGATGATTAATCCACTTCCATCACGCTCTCAAATCCTATCTACCGCCACTATTAATTTGTCACTGGAATTCATGTATGAATCTTGGAATAAATATATGTCCTCTTTGCTGATATAATAGTAAACATATTTCTTCAACTGCAAAATTTCCTACCCCTTTGAACTAACAACCGCAAGTTAAATAAGATGTCATTGAGAGTGTACAAAATCCTGTCTCAAACACAAATTTTGAATAGAAGGGGACATCTACAGCTGAGGTAGGCTTCCAACCTCTGACCTCAGTTTGATTGTCTTGCTGCAGAGGGACATTTCTCACCTCCGTGCTGGGTTGCCAGAGTCATTTGACTGACAGCTAATCAGTTACTTAGGCATGAGTTAGACATTGATTCTGAACTCACCATTGTCTACTTTAACCACTTATATTCCTTCCTTTCGACTGAATATGTTTCCTGCATTGTTGAAAGTACAGTGGACATAAAAAGTCTACACACCCCTATAAAAATACCAGGTTATTGTGATGTAAAAGAATGAGACAGAGATAAATCATGTCAGAACCTTTTACACTTTTAATGTGACCTATAATATGAACAATTCAATTGAAAAACAAACTGAAACCTTTGAGGGGGTAAAATAGAAGCCTGGTTGCATGAGTGTGCACATCCTTAAACTAATACGTAGTATGAGAACGGTCCTTTCCCCCCTGTTGGCTTCTGGCTCTTTGGCAGAATAGTAATGGACCTAAGTCTGGGGGAGAAGCGTTCCTTGTTGTTTATTCACAAAATATATTACATGTCTCTCCAGATGTCTCTGTGCTTCTCCAAATGTCTTTGTCTTTAACAGCACATTTATACTAGACAAACTTATAACACATCCCCTTCACTATCTGGCTGTTATCCAATCATGTCATTGCAAAGTATGTTCCAACCTCTCTACATTCTTGTATAGTGTCCATTGTTCTTGGGTCCACACACAGGATGTATGGACAGGATGTATGGGGGATGTATGGGATAGTGAGCATCACATGTCCAACCACTTGTCTTTTGTGCAGTTTCCAAGAAAGTAAAGAAAATGGCATATATTTGCAAAGCAACATTACTCTGTGTTGTGTCCTCTAGAATTAAAATACATCTACTGTATATTATCAGGAACAGACATAGATTCTGTTAGCTTCCTGTTCTGATGATGTCCAAGAACAAAAAGTTATGCAACCAAAAGTCAGCGGAGAGCCATCTGTATTCAGCATGAGACGTTGATGTTAACAGGTCATAGTTCCCACTCTTTCTCTATCTCTCCCTCTCTCCCCAAAGAATACAGGAAGTTCCACAGTACTTATACCTAAAAAAAGGGAGGCGGCCTAGTGTCAAACCCAGCCAAATACCCTCCAATAAGAAAGGCCTAAATGACCCTTGTATGGTATGTTCTAACCTATGGTAAATGGTCCTATCCCTCAAGCCTGTGACAGTCACACGGGCAACTCCTAGCAGGAGGTATGGACAGGACGTGTGTCCTATCTATATACCTGTGCTCAAGTGTTAGTTAGTACATGTGTGTTGTGTTGAGTTTCTCAAGCCTACTTTCTCTCAATTCTCATGACATTTCCCCCTATGACATTAAAGTACTACATTTATATGTCATGACAACAAGTCTGTAAAGCATAATGACACTTCCCATGTAAAAGTAAGAGAAGAAAAACAGTTTACAAATAATAAAGCACCTATGTATGCATATTAAAAGTAGAGATAGATGGTATTCTTTTCCTTCATGACACAAATTTGGGCTGGCCTTGCTCTGGAATGTCCTGTGGGAACATTCGCCTTACTTTGAGTGACAGACACCTGTTGACAGCACACTTGGCAAGTGTTACTAAGAAAAAAAGGACCAACACTACAGCCACTGCTGGCATAATCATTTTCAGCAGAGAACCTCGCAACTTACCAAAAATAGATGACAACCATGTAGAAAAACCTAAATCATCAGGATTGTAATTCTTCCTTATGGATTTTACCAACCAAATCAGTCAGTTCTTCAGAGTTATCAGGTATGTAGGTACAACACTCAGTTCCAATAACTTCAATTTCCCCCCTGAGTACACAATGTGTAATCAAGAGCAAGTGTGTTTTGCATTGCAACAGTACGAAGGGCAACCATTTCAGCTGACTGCAATTTCAGACTTTCAGAGGTCATATTAGCTAAAGCCTCCAAAGAGCTAGCCATACTAATAACTTCTCTCGCCAACATGGCAGTATCATAGGGAGGGAATGCAATAGCAAAAAAACTTCCAGTTTCTGTGATGGCTCGAGTATGTTGTGTTTTAAAGGGAAAATCTGTTCTCAGTCTCTCATGCGGAATTACATAACCCAAATAACATGATCCTTGCCATAAAGTTGGGAGCCATGGATAGGCATTGGGACCACAAATAAAATAAGTTCCATTTGGAGCAATCATGCCCGTAGTTATTAGGTTGCCTAAGGTGTTAGCATAAAATACAGTTTCCGTACCTTTATTGAGGGTTATATTAGCATACATAAAACACTCAGGAATAGTAGTACCATCACAAATAGAGGTTTGCTGTCTGGTTGCAATAACTTCGGCCTACAGACACAAAAGCATTAGAATATTGTTCCGTTAGACTTTGTATACACAACCATCCTCTAGGTGGATTAGTAACTACTATATGTGGCGGACAATGCCAGAAATCAGGACTGTTCCTATTAAAGGCTGGTATATAACTATGATACCAGGATTTCACAGACACACCTAAAGATCGTACATGATCCTGGATGGAAATACAGCCAGATCGATTTAGTTCCCTCCAGCAGGGGTCAGAAGCGGTTGGTCCGCAAGAGTGCAAGTAGCTGTCATTAACATCCAAATTATTGTATATAGAAAATTTGAACCAACTGAGGTCTCTCCAGATCCCTAACATCTCAGACTGATTGAATGGAATGACTCCTAAGGGAATACCTCCATTAGCGGTGAACGGAGTATGGGTACAAATCCAACAACTACTCTGGTTAATAATTCAGGCAAATTGAAGGGAGAGGGACAAATAAGTATTAATACCATGATGACCATCCTCTTGTCTATGTGTGTCTATGTTTGGAACTAAAGCACCACCACACCGTACCACCAGAAAACACACAGAAACAATTACCATGAACATAGTGATCTAAATGTCTCAATTGTCTAAGAATCTACTGTCCTAGTGGCTAACTATTTCCTAATTGGTATTTAGTCAAACACAAATAACAATCACAATGGTTCTAATCTTCAGTAGTGAAGAAGTCTTCCTGTCCGTTGGTCAATTAGGATGGGCTTGACGCTGATCCCGTACATCGCTTTATTTTTGTAGAGTCTAAACAGACCAGGATACAGTTTGTGTTGTCACCAGGATGCAGTTTGTGTTGGAAAATCTGCATTACCTGAAAAAAACTAAGAAAGTGAGAGTATGGGTGTTTCTATGAAAATGCAGATACTCCACCTCAATTTTTCAAAAGGACATGTGCAGTGGTTGCATGAAAATTTATCAGATTCACCCGAGATAGGCCCCTATTGCCTATTGGGACCGGTTCTGTAGTCTCAAGGCTCTGCTCCTCGTCATATTGTACCACCTTGCAGTGAGTAACATGTGTCCACCTTGATTTACCCTGTACCTTCACTGCTGATCTAGTGACAAGTAAAACGTGATAAGGACCTTCCCACTTTGCTCCTAATGTCTCTGTAAGGTGTTTCTTTATCATTTCCCATTGTCCTGGCACTACATCATGTCCCCCGTTGGGGATTGTTCCCCATGCTTCCTTGACTTGTCTGTCTGCCACTGCTACTGATTCTGATAGTTGCATACAGTAATTAAGCATAGTATCACTCATGATGTGTATATCTGCTTTTCTCAGGTCTAGTGTGCCTGGTAGTTACATAGGTGTGCCTGTGACAACCTCAAATGGACTTAAACCTGCACTCTTGTTGTGTGTAGCTCTTATACTGCATAAGACGGTTGGCAGCGCATCAGGCCACGCTATCCCTTCTTGATGCATTTTAGCCAATCTGCTCTTCACCACCTGGTTTTGACGTTCCACGTGACCACTTGATTGATGATGATAAGGGCAATGTAGTCGCCAGTCTATGCCCAGGAGGCGAGCTACCTCCTGACACACTTTCCCAGTAAAGTGAGTTCCTTGGTCAGAGTCCAATTGTTCCGGTAATCCCCACAGATGTTGCAATTTGCCACAATAGTTTCAGCTTCCTTCCGCATACCAGGGTTCCACCATTTTCCAACGAAACGGTAGATTATTTTGTCAACGCCAACATGTCCCAAAGAGTGTATCTGTGTTATCAGGTACGGGAGGAGTGCGTTTGGTGCTACCCATCTCAGGTTGTATTTCCACACACCTTCTTTGTTGAGTTTG